>OVAX01000457.1:0-80485 GCA_900406405.1 Lepidium africanum
CTCACCAAGGTCTTCCCGCGAGTCCATATCCGAGAGTTCCTCCTCCGAGGCACCCATCACACAAGGTGTTGGATGAAATGCTTGACCTAGCCTAGTTATGAGATTTGCTTTACTAACCCAAACATCATGGTTGTTTAGGGAGCTTATTGGTTAGAATGAATTGTTTCTTCATGCCATCTTGACTGTGGATCACCAAACATTATGGGTTAATTTGTAGTTAACTTCTAATAATATTCTGAACTTTGTGTTGATCGACCCAATATACCCTAACGTTAAATTGTTAAACGGAAATCACTAACTCAGTTTAAATCCGTTAATGACTAGCAGTTAAACGCACAACTTTATTTAACATAGAATCATTAACAGATTTAAATGGAGTAAGTGATTTCAGTTTAACAGTTTAAAGTTGGGGTAATCGATTTGGCCAACGCAAAGTTCAGAATATTATTAGAAGTTAAATACAAATTCATTGTTTAATCAATAACTATGATAGTTCCGTGTTCATTTAATTTTTTTGGTAAGTTGTGTATTAAATTGATATTTTTCCCGAATTAAATTGTCCCGAAATCATATTTTTATTATAAAATCTCAAATGATAAAAAAATCAAAAAAAAAAAACCCTATCAATGATTATTGTTAATTTACATTTAAATAATTACGATTATTAATTCATCAGTTCATTATTGTAGACCAAGAGATAAGAATCTCTTAAAATTTTAATATCTCACTGATTTGGGAAATTTGGAATATTTAAATCGAATTAAGATTTTTAAAGATATCGCTACTAAGTAATAAAAGCTCTTATATTTCAAAAATAATTAAACAATGCTTTACTAAAACTCTGCTAAATGTATAAGCGAGAGTTGATTCATAATGCCGTAGTAGAAATCTTTAGAATATATGAAAAACAAATTATAGAATCAAAGATTTACATTATTATCCACAAAGCGGTACACTTTAAAAGAAATTATGATGAACACCCCGTTTTATCCTCAGCATGCTATAAGCTTATGACCTTAATAATACATATTGCATCAATAATCCATCCCTGTAGTTTAGACTTATAAAAATATATTACACACTGTGGTAGCTTATCTGAGCGTAATCCTGAAGCATGACCATTCCTTCTTCAGTCGTCTGATCAAGAACCGAAGCTGAACCCCATGAACTCGACGATGTCGTTTTCCTCTCTAGCTCCACTTCATCCGACCACCAACTCGAACCATTCGTTAGCTCAAAGTCGTTGCCCACTTGAAGCAATTCTTTAGAACCACCTCTGTTCATATACTGCATGTTATGATTATTATCTAGGCGAAGGTCCTGAGAAAACCCGAAATTAGGTTGAAATCCATGAGCAGGGTTTAGCGATTGCTCTACGTTCTCCGAATAGAGAGGAGAGACTCCATTGTTGATCTCAGCTTGCTTCAGACTGTTGTTCTGATGATCAACATGGAGTCCTAAGGGATGGAAGCTTTCTTGAGATGCAAGTTTAGGGTTTTGGTTAGGTGTAGCTGGAGAACTTTGCAACAGTGGATGAAGTTTGGGCCACAAGATAGGGTTGTTGTAGAAACTAGAGAAAGGGCTCTGTAGATTCTGAAGTTGCATGTGAAGCTGGAGCCTCTCGAGCGCTGAATTGCTCAGATTCTGAGGACTCTTGTTGTTGTTATTGTTGTTGCTGATATTATTTTCAGTAGAATCGGTTGTGGAGTCTTGACGATTCATTTGTTTCTGTCTTCCGAGTAGCTTCTTCTTCAATTTTGTGTTCCAATAATTCTTAATATCGTTGTCAGTCCTTCCAGGAAGTTGAGCTGCAATTATAGACCACCTGCCATATATCACATGCATTGAAGTTAGAACTATAAAATTTTAATTATGAGAAACTTTAATTATAAATCAGTAAATCACTAATGAAAGTTTGAGTTCGTAGATATAATTGCATCAAGGTTTTTACAAAAACAAACAAACAAGAAGAAAGAGACAATTTAAACCCTAAATTTTATGAGATATAGCTTAGCTTATAACATGGGCTTGCATGTTTTTCAGCACAAGATTCATAGACAAAAGGTATAAAGACAAGACTCCCGAATTGATTTTCCACAGAAATTACTTCTTATTCAGAACAGAAATATTATATTTATAAAAAAAGAGGAGGTAGCACTGATTAATTTTAATTAACTAAATCATTTAGAGAAATCAAGAGAGATAGATCACTGACCTGCTTCCAATACTAATGTAGAGACTCAAAATGATACTATCTTCTTCCTCAGAAAAACCACCATGTTTGATGTTTGGTCTTAAGTAATTAAGCCATCTCAGTCTGCAACTCTTACCACATCTCTTCAACCCTATAATTTTGCACAAAAACCTCAAAATCAGAACACATCTTTGAGGTAATCAATCTAAATCAGTTATCAAGGAGTTATATGCATCTTTGAATAAACCATATGCAAGTTTATGAAAGAAGCTGAATTAATTAGCGACTTTAGTTGATAACAATGTAGAATTAGATTGGAGACAATTGGTTATGTGTAGAGATTAATAATACTTTAAACATAATTAAATAAGATTAGTACCAATTTTCTGAGGTAGTGCGATCCAGTTGCCACCAGTGCCATATTTGTCGATGTAATCCTTGAGCTTGAGATCTTCTTCCGGCGACCATGGCCCTTTCTTCACGTTTGCCTTATCGCAGCATGGAGCTCTTCCCATATTCTTACTGATCTTTTTGATTTTTTCTTAATCTTCTTCTTCTTCTTCTTCTTTTGTTTCAATGGTGTGTTAGTATACTATGTTTGAGGATGATAATGAAATGATCTGATGCTTAGAAGAGATGATATATAAAGACCAGAAAAAGAGGCATTAATTAGTTGATGATTATTATAAACTGAAAGAAAGTAAATACTAAAATATTATATCAAATCTTCTCCGTGTTTCAATTTCTTTCACATAATTCAACTTCAACCCTAATTGTATTTTTTTTTCTAAGTAAGGTTTTTGCTTTTCTGCTTTTTGGATTAGTTTTTCTACCATATAATTATATTATTAGTCGGAAAAGGTTAAAAATTGTCTTATTTTTATAATCATTAACACTTGCGTGAAAATTTGTCCAATTGCAATTAGAACTTTATTTATTTTTATTAATAGGTCAAAACATTTAGAGGGCAGGAAACAAAGCATCGTCTTGATTTGTCGTGACTTGGGTTGAAATGTTCCTCTCTACAGCCAATCAAATGCCATTAGATTTTAGTCTCTATTATGTACTTCTTCAATTTACATAATTTTCTTGAGTTCACAAAAAGTGATTTGGATAATGACAACGCTTACTGAATTTCTAATTAAAGGATAGAAAAATTCTGGACTTTTAATCATGAATATTAATTCAGTGAGTTTTTGGAACTTGTATCATGTGTGTATATATTATTAATCATGAATATTAATTTTATTACAGTACTTTCCTTTTTAACAAATTGATGAATTGAGCTAAATCATTACTTAAGTGAAAAATTGACACCTAAATTAATTAGTAAACAAGGAAATTGGTATCAAACTAATAAAAATTTATTCATATCCCATTAAAGACATTTACACGCACATCATAACATAAAAGAACAACTTTGTTTGAAAAACGCAAATAAAAAACTGCAGTTAGAAGAAGAAGCTTCTTAAAAGTTAACTGAATGATATATATGAAAATGCGTGTGCGGTAAGGAGAAACGTCAATATCGAGAAGACCATTTGTATGACTCGTTGTAATACAAGTTTTGAATTCATATAAAAGTTATCATCAAATTTCGTTGTCTACGCCCTATATTTATTTATATTTCATTTTATCCTAGAAGTTCTTGTTCTTTGACTTATAGTCTATTTTTTCACACACATATATGTGTAGAAATACATATTGTTTATGGAGATTATAGACTATATAGTATACGCGCAGTGGGTGCATTTTCAACTATACGAAGATAGGAATATAGGTATTAAGTTTGGCATTTATTTTGTACCCCATCTTCTTGATTTTCCTATCAATTAAACCATGATTTAAGTTTATTTTTTAAACCTTAATTTCCAAATTCCATTTTCATCAAAACATGTTCTTGACCTATATAACTCTTTTTGATCTCTCTTTTTTTGCAAACTTATCATAACTTTATTAATATTATTGTTCAATATATGGTAATATATATAACAAGTTACTTTGCTTAAACCAGTTTCCAATAATAATTTTTTTTTGTTAATAATTGGATCGACAAAAACCGATCTACAACCTAAAATTTACTCTATAAAATTTATGTTTAATCTATCAACTACAGTAGGAAGAGATCAAATCCCATATGCTAAAATTGCAAAGTGATTTAGTTTAAGAAAATTATGCCTATTTCAAGCGTGCAAAAGTTATATTATGTTTCTATCATATAAGTTATAGCTTACAACGAAACGAGCATTAAGAGGATTTATATGATCATGTATAAGTTAGAAGCACTACATTTATGCTCACTTCTCTTTGGATTCGATAACTTATTACAAACAAAAATATATATGCGATTAGCTAGTCATATTTAATTTAAAAGTAGTCGAAAATTTAGTGGGTACATTGTTTTGACCGTTTTTGTCAATTTAAAATTAGCGAAATTCGTCCTAATCATTTTGTTAAAAAAAGGTAATTTTTTTTCTTTCTAATAACTCGTTATATAATTATAAAAAATATATAAATACAAATTCCTCGGCATAATTAATACAGTACGATTTAAATTTTACTCTTTTTTTTTTCTTGAAAATAGAAAATAAGTTTGGAAGATTTATTAATGTTGCCGTGGACTTTGTATTTAAATACAAATACAATAACTGATCGGAACAACTAGACTTCTTAAAGTAATTGACCTTGATTATCATAAATATGTTTTTCTAATAGTTAATGTTTACAAAATAGATTTTAATAAAAAGCTTTTAATATTATTATTTTTGGTCATCAATCAAAAGCTTTGATTAATTAGTTAAATAATCAAGTGAGATAAGGAACCATAACTAGGTAACAAAATAACAAGAGGAAAGCATCAAAAATTTTAAAAGGAACAACTAATATTCTGTATAATTAAATATCTCTACAATATAATATAAGATAATTTGTATAATATAATATAATATAATATTGAAGATTAACACGAAATTCAGAGCTTTAAATTAAAGCAAGGCAAATGTTTCTTGTTGTCCTCTTTCTAAACCCAAGAATCGATGCATTTGACAAATTGCAAGCTTTAAGACATTATAATCGAGCTAGTTAGTGGTTAAATATATGTAATATTGTTTATATAACTTACACATATAAAATAAAGTTTTCGCTGTGTGTGGCCTTTTTGATGTCATGAGAGGATGACCTTATATAGATGAGTACTAATTTCTTCGAAAAAATAATCAATCAATTATTTGTTTATTTACCAGTTAATCTTTAGATATGAAAATCCCAAGATATACATCAAAATCATTGATTAACACTCAAATCATTGCTACAAGCCTAATGCTAGAATTAACATTATAGAACATGATTTATTTGACAAAGAACCTGTATGTGTGGAAGATTAATGATTCTCCTTATATTGAAATGTACATTATATACACGAGTATTCAAACCTAGGTAATTATATTATAATTACATTATTATCTTTTCTTATTTGGTTATATACGTCCCTTCAAGATGGAGGGAGGTAAGTCACACTAATCTTGGAATCTCTAGAAACCGAGATCTTGGCAATGGTTTAGTAAGAGAATCAACCAACTGATACTTATAGAAACATATGCAACTCGTACTACTCCAGACCTGATGTTGTCTCGCACGAAATGATAGTCAAGGGCTATGTGCTTCATTCGTGAGTGAAAGACCATATTTGCACCGAGATATGTTTTTCCAATGTTTTCACAATATATAACGGGTGCCGTTGGAAGTGTGACATGAAGTTCAATGAGCAAGGAATATATCCATCAAACCTTTGAAGCTGTATTAGCAACTGCTATATACTCGACATCTGTTGAGGACCGAGCAACGCCATTCTGTTTCTTGGATGCCCATGAAATAGGTGTGCCACCGAGATACACTATATAGCCATTCATTGAAACAAAGTCATCAGTATCCCCTGTCCAATATGCATCAGAATAAGCGTGAAGACTTGATTTGAGTTGGCTCGAATATAAACTCCATGTGTCAATATTCCTGCCAAGTACCGTAGAACTCTCTTGGCAGCTTGCCAATGAATGTCAGTCAGAGCGTGCATGTATTGAGATAGCTTATTGACTGCAAAGCTCAAGTCTGGTCGGGTAAAAGAAAGATCCTAAAGACTTCCAATTTACCCGCCGATACTCTCTCAGATCCTCAAATCTTGTACCAGAATGAATAAACAACTTTGGATGTGGTGACATTGGAGTCGTGACTGGTTTAGCATCCATCATCTGCTGCTTGGTTAAGAGTACCAATATACTTCCTCTGTGTAAGTTGCATTCCACGTTCGGTTCTAGTAACTTCAATGCCGAGGAAATAACTTAAAGTTCCCATGTATTTAAGCGAAAACATGGCTGTTAAAAGTTTGATGAATGTATCAACATGTTCTGGTGTGTTGGCCTTGACATTAATGTCATCGACGTACACCAAGATATAAGCAAGAACACCATCCTTATTGTATATGAAGACCAAAGTATCAGCAACAAAATTTTTGAATCCAATGTCAAGGAGAAAAGAGCAAAGTTCTTTATACCAGGCTCTTGGAGCTTGTTTGAGGCCGTATAAAGCCTTGTTCAGTCACCACACATAGTCTAGATGATCTTTATCAACAAATCCCGGTGGTTATGAGACATAAACCTCTTCACTCAAAGTACCTTGAAGAAAAACATTATTGATGTCGACTTGTCGATTACACAAGTTTCTACAAACTGCGACTTCAGGTACCAACCGAATCGTAGTTGATTTCACAAAAAGGAAGAATGTTTCAGCATAACCCTTGCCATATTTGTGACGGTTAATCTCTCCTGTAGGTTTGTGTTTCAATGTGAAGATCCATTTGGTCGGAATTATATTGCAATCTGAAAAAGGACACACAAGATCAAATGAGCAGTTTTTAAATTGAGAATTTACTTATTCGTGTATAGCATTACGACACTTTTCATCTTTCATCGCCTGAGTTATGGTTCTAGGCTTAACAATGAATGGCGATTTGGTCACTGCAAGGAGATTGAGTTTTAGCTGTGGTTTACGGATTTGGTTCTTAGAACTGTTTGCATTTGATGTTGATTTATCGGATTCTGATTTGTTGTCGTTGGCGGTGTAGCACGTTTGTGATATTGCTGTTCTGAAGACAATGATGGATTTTCGTGTTGGGCTAAAGAGATAAGCCCCATATCATTATTTGTTGGACTTGTTGAAACTGATGGATCAGAATGTGTTATTGTGCTAGACATTTTGAGGCTGAGAGTTGAGCAGCCCAACTGCAGGTATTGTTGTTATGGCAACTTCCGTTGAAGAGGACGACAAATTCGATGAAGGTGTAGAGCACGGGGGTTGTTTCGGTGAAGGAGAGACGAGCGGACGGGATGACTAGACATGGATTTTGGTAGGTGTGGTATCGGTGTAGGTGGGGTTGGGTCAATTTCTAGTGTGGTGGATTTTTTATTTTGGAACGAGAATGTGGTCTCGAGGAATTGTACATGTCTTGAGGTGTAGAGTTTACCAGAGATAGATTGATTGTGTCAATGAGTAGCCGACAAAGACATAGAGAACTGACCGAGGTTCAAGCTTGTATTGTGTGTACGGTTTGAGCCACATGAAGCAGGTACATCTGAATGTTCTGAGTTTTAAGGTAGTTTGGTTTTCGTTGAAACAACTTTGAGTATGGTGATTCATTGGCTAAAACTAGAATGGGCATACTGTTAATGAGGTAGACAGTTGTAGCAAGTGCGTACAGCCAATACTTAGGTGGGACAGTAGATTGACTGAGTAGTGTGAGTAGCATTTCGACAATATGTTGATGCTTTCATTCTGCAACTATGTTGTGTTCAAGAGTGTGCGGTGGAAAAATGAGATGAGCAATACCATTCTCGGTCAGGTATGATCTCAATGCTATGAGTTCACTTCCTTTTTCTGAAAATAAGGTTGTGATTTTGGCCTTAAAGTGATTCTCAACAAGAGCCTTAAAAGCGATGAATGTTTGAGGTAAGAGTACTGGAATCAAATGGTAATTTGTGGCTTTTATTCAAATGGCCATCTGTAGAAAAAAAGGTTTTTGCAAAGAATGAGAAACATGTAATGAAAACTAATAAACAACATTATTAAGAACGGTAATAGACGGTGTCTAAGATGGGAATGCCAAGTTTGAAGAGTGGTTTTGGGTGAGGTAAGGTATGCGGTGAGGATAGGTGGGTGGATTGGCCACTTGTACAGCTCACTCAATACTTTGCTGTGGAACAATGGGTCCCTTTTGTTGAGATCCTTCACCTGAAATGAAGCCAGAAATTTTCTGAATTTTTAGGACATGAAGCACATCATGCAACTGTAATGGACAAGAGAGAATTAAGAGTTTTGTTAAACCAATATTTGTGATAGGAAGTGATGTACCGTGAGCCACAACAACTTCCTCTCCACCATTGTAAAGTTGGTGAAAAGCCAGATTCGCCACATCAGTTGTCAAGTGATGAGTTGATCCACTATTGAGGACCCAATTGTTTGGGTTATATGCTTGTGTAGCTGCCATATTAACCTGTGGTTGCCAAGACATTGTAGCTTGTGATGCATGTGGCTGATGTGTCTGATTGTTGAAGGTGCTAAGTAGATTAAGTTGAGTGCATCGTCTAGCATTATGACTAAACACCCTATAAATTTGACACTTGCCTTGGTAACCACAACCTTGGCGTTGTTCTTGGCATGGAGAGGAGGAGTTATTCTACTGTTTCCAAGAGTTGTTGCTGTGATTATTGGAATGATTCCGATTGATGCGAGTGGAGTCTGATGATGATGAGCCACGATATGCAACATTATTTGCGGAGATGGGCATGTGAGGAGCATATTGCATTGCTTGAAGCTTCAATTTATAATTGATGAGGCGTTCATGAACTTCAGCCACATACGGAGAGATCTCACGGCTTTCAATCTGAACACTCACTTGTTTGTATTCTCCTGGTAAGCCTCTAAGATGTGTTCAATTTTTTCCTCCAAATCCATATGCTTTCTGAGAATTGCGAGTTGATCGAAGCAAGTAGTGAATCCCTGAATATATTCATTTATCAACTTGTTTCCTTTGATCCAGCTTTTGATCTGTTGACATAGCTGTTTGAGATGGCCACAACTTGGCTTAACATATATTTCAAAAAGGGTATTCCAAATGTCTGCCAATGTATCAACAGTGGTAAGTAAAGGTTATATCGTGGTGGCTATGGCACCAAGAAGAGAGCTATAAATCAGCTTATCATGTTGCTTCCACAGAGTGTAAGCCGGATTGGGTGTAACGGTTATACAGTTAGTGACAGTGGCTGGTGGGGTATGTACTGATCCATCAAGATAGCCAGCGAGTTTATAGCTGTCAATCAACGCATGTATTTGATGTGACCAAATGAGAAAATTGGAGGTGGTGAGCTTCGTCATGTTGGCCATATTCACGTTCAAAATTGTTGTTGTCTCTGAAACTGTGATTGTCTCATTGGAGATGGTAGGAGAGACGGCCATTTTTAGTGATAATGGAGTTTTGAAAAATGAGATTAAGCGGTAAAAGAGGAGTTAGGTATCGATAACTCTGATACCATGTATGTGTAGAAACTTAATGATTCTAATTATACTGAAATGTACAATATATACACGAGTATTCAGACCTAGATAACTATATTATAATTACATTATTATCCTTTCTATATTTGGTCCTATAAAATCTAGATAAGTTATAGTTATTTTGTATATGTTTATTATTTAAAAAATCATGTGAGTAAACTTTTAATTGTGGGATCCAACTAAAACTCAATATATTCAGTAAATGATAAGATTTGGTACATAAAAAATGTAAATATTAATAAAAAAAATCAAATAACTAAATGACATAAGTAAATTAGCAATTTGCTTATATACATGAGTTATTTCTTTTTATTTGTGGTTTAGCCTTTATTATCCTTTGTAAATGATTTTTTTAAAAAAGTCTCAACAAATATAAATAAGATTTGGGTTAGCCAATTACTCCTTTTTTTTCAGTTGATGCTTGAGATTTTTTACATATATTAAAAAATCATTAATTATTTTAATTTTTTCTAAATAAAACATATTTTATCACAAATTTTAAAATAATATAACAAATTACAAATCAATTTACAGAATCAAAACAGTCAAAACTACTAAAAATACAATAAATTTTGCATAAAAATTTACAACATCAACTATAAAAAATTCTTGAAGCATTAATTATAACTTCGGAAAAAATATTATATTAAAAAAATGTTGTCTTTTTACCAGCAAAAAACTAAGCCAAGGAAAAGTGTCACTCATTATCACGTCACATGGCTTGACTAATAACCGTACCAAATTTCCCTTGCAATGAGAAGGTAAATGGTTCTTTTACATATATTTGTATAATTTATACAGCTTTTCGTAATTATATTCACATATAAAATTTTGAATTATATTCACATATAAATTTCGAATTATATCGCTTAATTGTTCAAATAAAACCATTTTTAAAGAAATAAAGACGACACGTATGGGCTTTTAGTCTCTCCGATCAGTTGTAGTATAATTTGGCTTTGTTTCGTCTATGCTCGTTTGGAGTGATCTGGAGCTTCATCACCGGTGAAGAAGCCTCCAACGATGCCGTTGGTCTTCGTCGTGCTTTGGATGTGACTAGAGAGCGTGGTTTATCTCCACTTCTCCTTGACGTGTTTTAGTCTTTGTTTTAAGTCTAGTTTTAATTGTTTATTTTGTCTTGGGTTAAGGTTTAACTAAAGTCTTGGGTTAAGGTTTAATTAATCAATAGATTTCTCCTCCTCTTTTGGAACTTGCTAGGTTGGATGAAGCTTTATTCTGGGTGTGTTTTCTTCCCCTGTTAGTTATGGTTTTGGGAGTGTTTTTCCCCTAGGCTGGTAAATCCTTTTAGTCAATAGATTGGTTTATGTGATGCAATCATAGATTATTCTTTGGTCCTTGAACAAGTGTTTTAGAAACTAGCTTTTGTTGGATAACCTTGAACCAGACTTTGTTTATTCAAGCTACCACATATTGGTCACAAGCTTGTTTGTGCAATGTTGTGCGGGATGCTCCTTTGATGGTTTTTGGCTTGAATCATAGTTTTGGTTGTATCAATAGATCATAAAATTCATCATTTTCTTGTTGTAAGATAGAGAGTATTCATTGTTTCTCTTGTGGTTTAAGATGTTCTTGTTTCTTTATATAATTCTTTAATCGTTTAAAAGACGACACATGTGGGCATACATGTAAGTTTGAGCATAAGGCTAAGTCATTAACGCGTGTTAGGTGTATGTTTGTAGACTAAAGAAGCAATAATTAATAGAAAAGATTACCATATTGATGTTTCTAAGGGACAAACATTGATATTTTTTCTTTTTGGTTTTAGGACAGGACATTGATTTCTTTGATGTCATATGTATATTGACGTTACCCTTAAGTTACAAAAAAGTTACATATGTATTAATATGACTTATTTCAAAATTCAAACCATTAGTTATAGTTACAAACTTATATCCAAAATTATTGTCAGTATACCGACGTCATACATACTAATTTTTTTCTCTCTACAAACAAACTATAAATTTAATTCATAACTAAGATATCACAACTAAAAGAAAACCACAAAAAATTTTCAAATAGCCACGGATTATATATATATATATATATATATATTTATTTAATTTTCCCGGTTAAAGATTTATTTGGCAATTATAGTAGAAAAGAAGAAGAAAAAAGTAAACCTTTTGTAAGTTTAATTAAACGTATATTTTTTAAAGGAGAATTTATAGAAAATGCTACATTATAATTGGAAATTACACGAAATGCCATAAATTTTGTATTCTTCGTTTTTGTCATAAAATCAGATTTTATGGCAGTGATGAAAAGAAAAACATACCCTTGATATTTGATATAAAAAGGCGGTGTCATGTGTTAAATATTTATGACGGACAATAATATGATGGATATAATGGTTAGACGAACATGAAAGACAAGTGTATTCAGGAATCATAATAAACTACACTTTTTGGTGAGTGATTGACACGTGTCAGTATTCTATTTACGTGACATGTATATAATGATTGCAATGTACTTTTTCTGTTATTGACATCTAACCTCTAACCTCTATGTCCACCACATTGCTGTTCTTAATGGACGGCTACCCATATGTCAGACTTATTATAGTTCATCAAGGACGTCTCATTGCTTACCAAGCTTTAAAGGTATGCTTTTTTATTTATATGTCTAAACTTCTTCTTTATAACAAATGTAACTTTATTTTTATATTTTTTTATAACAACTTCAAAATTAATATCCTAGTTGTATGTTTTAAACTATCATCGCTATTTCCTCCATTTATTGTTTTTGTTACTAAGAACATGTTAATCTTTTATATACTACCATAAATCTTCAAATGATGGCAAAAACTATAATGAAAAACTACTTATGTCACCAAAAATAATTTTGAGATATGACATGACATTCCATGTAAATAATTCTTTTCTAAATTCATTTATTTCTGATAAAACTGTACTTTTCTATATTATGCAGACAATTTAGAATATATGATCCATCTATTATTCAATTCGAAAATCAATGTACACAAGGATTTTATTTATTATAAAGTACATGTACATGAATTCAATGATTAACACAACATTATGTAAAATTATCTTATAACAAAATTGGTAATTGTTTAGAAGGATGTTCTGTGAACAAGGGAGATACGACATCGGAGTTGATAATGTCATGCTTTAATTCTTCTCCTACTTCACTTGTTGAATTTTAAAATCACAAGGAGTTAGCAAGATCTTTTGAGTATTTCCGAGGGGCTGACTTTTCTGCTCTATATAATTATTTATTATAATCAATTGACAAATAATTTTTTATTAAGAATCAAACAAAATATTAATAAAAGTCAAACCTAATGAGTACTAACTATTTAGAGAGAGAGATAGAGAGGATTGCAGTCCTGTCACATTTTTGTTGCCATCCTTCAAGTTTGCCTTTTGGACCCTTTAATCCATTACCTAACCTCTAAATTCTCGATGTAAAACATTATCAACAAAAAAGAAAAAATTCTTGATCTAATTGTGGGTTTGGTTTGGTAAGAGAGCTTCTCAGACCACAAGTTTCGTTTATTACTCTTCAAAGATATAACACACTTTAGCGCAAAACATTCAAAGTATGGCATTATTGCAGATTACAGATTTGAAGTTTTAAAAGAAATTCTTGTACGTTGCCGGTTGACTGTCTATCCTGATCTTTTGAATCGTCATCTAATAAATTTCTGTGTTGCTGTTTGTTTTTTCTTGGCCGGAAAAAAATTACTTTAATCCTAAAATAGTTGAGCATTCTCTAAAACCATTTTACCGTTTTTTTTTCTAGTCATCGTAGCTTAGTAGTTTTAGACCTCACTCTAGAAATTAATGTCTGGAAATCCAACTCTTCAACTACAAAAATTCCTAATGGTACAAGATCACTGATTTAACTCACTCTCAATAATTTACAGATTTGATTTACGAATACTTCATGTATTTCTGGTTTAATGTATGGATTCATACAACCTGCACAAAATAACCTAACCTTAAGAATCAAATTAAATTTGATCCGAATCAGGAAGTACCAATCCGAATCAAAACTAAATAAATATCTGGATAGAACCTATATCATATGCCCAAAAAATCAAACCTGCAATCAACCAAACTAAAAATCAAATGAATACACAACATACCTAAAAAATAATTAGGATACAAATATAAATTATTTATTTATATCTAGATTTTTAATATTCTAAATATTTATCAGTGGAATTATAAATACGAATATATTATTTATTTTTGGATTAAACAACAAGAAAAAATAAGAAATTTTAACTTTTTATCAACGACAACAAATATGATATATAACTCAAAGCCTCCAAAATTCCAAATAATATCATATTCATGTTTTTATCAACAAATAAACAACTCCGCGAATTTGACTTCCGATAGAAAAAGTTATACAAGTAAACATTTAGCCAGTTGACATTTGCCCTAAAATATTCATTTTTTGTATTAAATGTTGATATTATCATCAAATATTTATTATATTTGACTTTTTATATAAAGAAATTAGATAAAAATACCCGAACTATATCCAAACTATTCCAATGTGTATCCAGATAAGGATCAAATTGTTAACGAATTTCAAAAACCGAACTAAACTTATATCCAAAATATAAAAATACATGAATTGATCTTAATTATATAAAACCGTACATCCAACAACTCAAAAGATTCAACCCGAACCTAAACGAGTATCGAAATGTCCAAGATTTATATCACAACCATATTATATGTAAAGAAAATGGATAAATCTTGAAACGAAATAATTGCTACAAAATCTAACCAGGAATGTACTTTATAAGGCTCACGCATCTAGATTTCTTCTGCCATCTATCCCAAAAATATATATTATAATTCTTAAACAAACGGTTGAAGGTGAACTTTGTCATTAGAATTATCACAATAATTGAGCTCGATCCGTTAAGAGAAAAACCTATTTTCGGCACACTCTGTATTTGATCTCTCGCCCAAAAAGACGGAACCAGGAGATAAGATAATATCTTAAGATTCTATGGAATATTGTTAAAATCTCGAGAAGATCTCCCAATATTTAGGGATAAGATCATAATCTTATAAGGAAAAGAGATGAATAAAGAAGTTATAAATAAGAGACCATTCTAAGAGAAGATCACCTTTTGTATGCAAGAGATCCAGAGCTACAAAAGAGAGACCTCGCAATGCGGACTTCCAGTTTCGACGACTAAAAGAACTTTATTCCATAACTCCACTTGTATTCATCTCCAAACATATTCAATTAATGAAGAGTTTTACCTCCACAAAGATATAAATCCTTATTGTGCTAATTTTGGTTATAGCGCAAAGTACAGATTCAAAAGGTAAGGATATTGAAAAAGAAATTTTAAAATTTTTTTACTTTAAATCAAATTTCATAACGGACTATAACAATGTAAGAATAACAAAAAATGACAAGTGATCTATTTTCCACATAACACCTTTGAGAAGCGTTGATATTTTAAGAAATTTTAAGTGGCAAATTTCCATTTCAACTTTTCGATCTATAGATTCTTGTCTTCTTTCAGTTTTGTTTATTTAAATTTCTTTGTAAGTTGCTCCTTGAGATGGTGTTGGCTGAAATGCTTAGTCCTCTCCTCCTCGCTTCTCATAACTGCTTCAAACAGGCAACTATAATTTTGGTTACAATTAGTCTTTGTTTCCATGTGGGCTCTCTCTATTAGAATACAGGCTTCCAACTCAAAACCAATAGGCAATAAGTGGAGAAGCTCATATCTTATATATACTATTTAAGATCACTTCCAACTTCCGATGTGGGATATTATTCCCTAATACGCCCCCTCAAGATAATTGCTCTTTGACCATTGATTACGATATGTTCGGGGATGGATCAAGGGCACCAATTTTTGGACCTGGATTGTCGATAATTGGATCAAATTTGGGTTGGTTCGGGTTGAACAGTGTGGATCGTGGGCTCTGATACCATATTAGAATATGAGCTTCCAAGTCAAAGCCAATTCGCAATGAGTGGAGAGGCTCATATCTTATATATACTAGTTAAGATCACTTCCAACTTCTGATGTGAAATATTATTCCTTAATACTCTCTACTTTTCCAAGCCCTTTTTGGTTTCAAATTCTTGTCAAGGTCGTTATGGGGCAGTCTCACCACATTTCTGGTTGATTAAATGGTGTGGAAGTCGCCTCCTATCAATCATGTTGGTTTAATATCATAAAAGTGCTTTGTAATCATTTACTTCCTCTTCTAGTAGAGTTTGGTCATCAGCCAGTGTCCTTTTGCTTCTCCTAGTTCATTTTGAGCAGGTTCCCTCTTTCTATACTATGTGCAGTCTCTGTGTAGGTTGTTCATCACTGTTTCAAGCTTGGTTATTGTGTGTAGTTTTGTTGAAAAGTATGCCTTCAGGTTTTTAGTTGGTCAAGTAAAAGCTTGATTGGTATTGAGCTCAAGGGGCTGTATGATGAGTTCGTCTATCTGATTTGAGTTTGGAGAAATGTTTGGATCATTGGCTTTTTACCTTTGTTACTGGCTATGACCTAGCTCAAATTTCTTAACATGTCACGTCAAGGGTTTTCAGTCTGCCTCAAAATTTCTTAAACCACCATCCTCCACACAGGGTGAATAAGGTTTAAATATTTTGCTCGGGTTTTGATCATCTTCAGGCTAATTTCATGCCACCATTGTATCCTTATTATTTCTTTCATGCTCAGCCTATTCTATTGCTTATTATTGTGTTTCTTATCTCTGTATATTCACATCATGTGAACTCTTTCATTTTAATAGAAAACCTTTTACCAAAGAAAAAAGAAAAAAATGTAGGGACTAATATTTATTACTGAGTTGTAGCATAAAGTCATGACTCATGGTCACTTATACTTTGTTCATGTTATGGGTTATACAGCAGCCGCCAGAGGTGATATATATATATATATATTTTTAGGCTTAGAATTAATTGATATTCTTCATTATTTTGCATCATTTAGCATTCATTCATTTATATTTTAGTGGAGTCTTTTGCATTTTAGAGCCTTGGGTAAATTGAGTGGCATATTCTTTTGTTTTTGAGTCATTTTATGTGATTTTGAGATTTTGACTGGAGAATTGGTGTTTTAGGATGGCAAAACAACCAAAAGGTGAATTTTTATAAAAGAATGAACCTATACCGATTCCCATACCTTTTTAAGATACTAATTTTGGGAGCATTAATGTTAGGAAGTGCATATCGGCCATGGAGCCACTGATCTTGGACGTTGTGAAGCACATGGAGCCTCTAGAAATTCTCATCGAATTCTGTACTGCAGAAGTTGAGATAATGGGTCATTATGATGTTTAGTTTCAAAAATAATTAGCTCGACACAGAAAATCAAAGACGGAGAAAATCATATTAAAATTTAAAATGCGTTAATTGAAAACTTATGGTTGACTGTATAAGTATAGTAATTCTGAATATTAGCAAGATGTAATTTTTTTTTCCTGATTTTAATTATCTAATGTAATCTTGTTTAATGAATTATATGAATATTTCATTTTGAATTATTTATCAAAATTATAAATATATTAAAATAATGATAAATTTATTATTAATATGATAATAAAATGATTTTCAATTTAATAATATAATTGAAGTGTTCTTAGTCTGATTGTTAAGATGATCTAATTACTGAAGAGATATTTTACTTGCTGCATATTTGGAAAGCCATGAAAGATACTTGATTTATTAATATATATATATCTTTATATATTGTCAACTTTACTCAATTAAGAATAAAACGGGCCCAAAGAGAAGGTACATCGTTCACAAAAGCTTGATTCCTAGATAACCCTCTAACACAACGAGATAGAAAATCAGCCTTGTGATTAAGTGCACGCGGAATCGAAACCAAGGAGCATAATCTGAAAGAACTCCTAAGTCTTGAAAATAGTTGGTCTTGGAAACCCGGCTTTTACCTGGTAGAAATGTATGGTTGGAAGGCTGGCCACGTAGAGGGATCCTAGTTCATCTTCACTAGTTATGAGCAGTCAACCACAAACTCCACATCCAAAATCTAAAGGGCTAAGAGACAGGTCATGGCCCAAATGAGCGCCTCAAACTCTGAGTGTATTGGGGAGAGGTTTCGTCTAATGCTTTGAGCTCCCATATTCACTTTCTTACACTAAAAAAGGAAGCAATACCAACCTAATCTTGAGAAAAGATCAGAGTACCGACCATACATTTGTACCAGGTAAAAGTAGGGTTTTAGTGATTGGTCGAGAAATTGATCCAATTTGAACATTTGTAATCAACAAAGTGTCTCTAGGCTTGCTACTTGATAACGATATTTTTCACCCTAGATATCAAATCCCTGTGGTATATAAGGTATCAAACCAAATGAGTGTGAAGCTAACACTCAGGATGTGATAAACTATTCTAATTCAAGCAAAGTAGTAAATTTTGTAGCACAAACAGAAATTGAAACAAGCATAAACAGAGCAGTGAAATGTAAAGAGCAGTAAACAAGAGTAGTAATAACAAAGCAAATAACAATAGCAATGATGAAAATGGGTTTATGAGGAGTTGGGATAATTGATCTAAGAATAGCTAGAGACCAATCACTTGTGCAACAACCTATTTAGGTAACCTCTAGGCAATAGATTTAAAGCAACCAGAACCATTTTCATGGACACTAATTCTCTTTTGAACTGCAAGCTAACCCACTCTCATGGTGATTTACAGTAAAGAAGGCATGACAAAACAACCTATTTAAGCCAATAAACACTGTAAGCAGCTAATCTCTTAGGCTAGAAATACAAATCCCAATCCTAGGTTCCAATAAGCATTTTCACAAACACCTTGTGAGCAAAGATCAGATTTCATGTGATCAAGATGAAATAAGCATGAAACACACCTACATTAAAGAGATTTAAACAAGAAAGAGCTTAAACAAGTAATATAATCCCTAGATGTACAAGATCTAGCCCATCTCCTCAATCACCCTAATGAATGTACTCAGATTTTGTCACCAAGAACACAGAACCATAATTTAGAAAGACAAGTACATAATCTTAAAGAGCAAAGAAAGATAAGAAGAATGCTAAAGAAATCAAACTTAAACACTAAATGCTTTAAACAAGATCTAGCATCCAAAGTTGAATACAAGAGAGAAAATGGAGAGAAAAATTTTCTGATATATGTTTTGTCCAAAATTGGAGGACAAAATTGAACACATCTTAGAGGCTTACCAGGAGAATACAGACAAGTGAGTGTTCAGATTGAAAGCTGTGAGATCTCTCCGTATGTGGCTGAAGTTCATGAACGCCTCATCAATTATAAATTGAAGCTTCAAGCAATGCAATATGCTCCTCACATGCCCATCTCCGCAAATAATGTTGCATATCGTGGCTCATCATCATCAGACTCCACTCGCATAAATCGAATCACTCCAATAATCACAGCAACAACTCCTGGAAACAGCAGAATAACTCCTCCTCTCCATGCCAAGAACAACGCCAAGGTTGTGGTTACCAAGGCAAGTGTCAAATTTGTAGGGTGTTTAGTCATAATGCTAGACGATGCACTCAACTTAATCTACGTAGCACCTTCAACAATCAGACACATCAGCCACATGTATCACAAGCTACAATGTCTTGGCAACCACAGGTTAATATGGCAGCTACACAAGCATATAACCCAAACAATTGGGTCCTCAATAGTGGATCAACTCATCACTTGACAACTGATGTGGAAAATCTGGCTTTGCACCAACTTTACAATGGTGGAGAGGAAGTTGTTGTGGCTGACGGTACATCACTTCCTACCACAAATATTGGTTTAACAAAACTCTTAATTCTCTCTTGTCCATTACAGTTGCATGATGTGCTTCATGTCCTAAAAATTCAGAAAATTTTGGTCTTAGTTGATACTCTTAAGTCCTGATATATGTTTTGTCCTACACTTGAAACAGGTCTTGGTAAACTATCTGGGATCCAAGGGTCAATCCAGACTCGGATAGTGTCACCATTTCCCACTCGTTTGATCAAAACTTTCATCACCAGTGCTCTGACCGAGATGATGCTCTGCCATCCCTAAGAACGCAAGTATAAACGTCTCGGCTCTATGTTATACATCATATTTACATAGTTTTTTCATTCATATTTTGATCATTTTCATCATTTAATAGTCATATTCATTAGTTTTAGTGTAAGTTTTCATTATTTTTACATTTTGGAGTTTAGATAGATCGAGTTGCATATTTGCTCATTTTAAAGTCTTTTTAGGTGGTTTTGAGCTAAGTGTTAGAGGTGTGGAAGCTAAGGAACAAGCTCTTGAAGAAAGGAAGAATAAATGAGAGGAGAGAAGCCTCCGTGAAGAATTCTCGACCCCCAACTCTTGATTTTGGGTCGAGAAAATGGACCATAAAAGTTTCAGCACAAATTCGTGGGAAAAAAGTGGTGAAAAGTGATCGATGAAAGCCTTACTGGGAATGGAATTGGATAAAATTTTGGACACAAGATAGCCACAAGAGTTAGCTTTAATTTTGTGGTTTGAAGGCATTTGGACAAGCAGTTAGGAAGATATGACGAATCTAGTCAAGATAGATTATTCTGCCCCAAAATTTCAAGAATTCTTGGGCACAAGTTCGTAAAAAGTGGTCGATAAAATTACATAGAAGCAAAGTCTCGACCAAATTCTCGAGAAATATGGTCAAGAATTTTGGCTAGACGGATTTTTATATTTGGTCCGGCCCCGTTTGTCCCAGGTCGACCCAGTTCCTTTTTTGAAACGACTTCTACCTTAATATTTAGAACATATCCTATTTTATAAGCTTTTTCTAGAGAAATTTTGATAGAGAGGGAGAATATTGGAGATCTTTTTGGGGATGATGATCTCTGGATCATCATCTCCCATCCGATTAAGATTTGTTCATCATTTCTCTTATCTCTTTCAGTATGTTTATCTTCATATATTTTGTTTCTAGTTTCTTAGTTATGTGTGAGTAGTTTATTGAATGGTTGTTGGCTTGGTAAATCTAGGGTTAGATGATTGTTTTTTGATGCGTAGGTTGTTAGATTTCTTCATATTAGGTGTTCTTGATGCTAGATTCAACTTGATCACTTGAAACTAGATGCTAGGATATT
Organism: Lepidium africanum; assembly: GCA_900406405.1. Lineage (NCBI taxonomy): Eukaryota > Viridiplantae > Streptophyta > Magnoliopsida > Brassicales > Brassicaceae > Lepidium > Lepidium africanum. The sequence continues at coordinate 20,908 of OVAX01000457.1, forward strand.
ATCCGCCCAGAAGGTGTTTGTGAAAATTCCCAAGAGACCTATTTATGAACTTTTCTTCCCTAGCCATTGCAAGATGAAGTTAGGGTGATTAGTGGACTTAATGGACTTAGGTTTAATGCTTATTTATCTTTGAATTGGCAAATGAGAGTTTAGCTCAATTGATTGATTAGTATAGAGATCAATGCCATGAGAGTGGGTTGATCTAGTTGTGTTACATGCCCTAGGTTGAGCTTAATGGTTCTTTGTTGCATCATCAATTAGTTGTCTATCCCTTTGATCATTTACCTTGCCTAAAGCCATTCTCTTTTGATTGATTGTCTTTGCATTTAAAGTCAGGAAATACAACTTCAAGTGTGCACTTCTAGTTGTGTGGTCGAGTTGTGTTCTTGCTTCAGGAAAAATGCAACTGCATGTGTGCACTTCGAGTTTAGCAAGTTCTCTTCCTTAGCATCGTTTTCTGACCAAGTCTGATCCAAACTAGTCCTCACATCCAATAACACTCCAAACTGATTCGAAATGCTCCAAGAGTACCTAGATTCACTCCAAATGCAAGATGTATGCAATGCAAGTGCAAATTATGCAATATGAACCTAAAAAGACTCTAAAATGATAGAAATGCTATGCAAAGTATGCAAAATAAGACCCTTAAAATGTGCTAAAATGGAGACATCAACTCCTCCAAACTTAGATTTTGCTTGCCCTTAAGCAAATGTAAAGACCTAAGAAGGAAGAGAGGGTGCAAGCTGGGAACTTGGAGCCGGAAACATGATGATTCGAATGTTAAAATCAATGTCCTAGTTGTCAGTTCTAAGATGCAGTTCAAACCAGCCTTACTTAAAAAGTTTAGCCATGTCAATCACAATTCTGTTTCAGCTCAACCTTAACCTACTAATGTATTTAAATCAACAAATCTTTTTAACATTCATTCCACCCAGAATAGTGAATTATTTATATACATCTCCTTTGAGTTTGTTTGGCCAAGGATCAAGTCTAAGATATTAGAATGATCTTTTTTAGTAACTAGTCAGTCAATGCATAAAGGGATTACTCACGAATGGAATAAGCTTTTGCATAATGTTGAAGGCGATAACCAATAGCCGCATACAAAATCATGACTTCATCTACCTTATGCACCAAGAATCGATCTCCACCTAGCCAATCTAAACCCATAAAATGATCATATTCTACCCATTCAATACTAGGTGTTTTTCATTTTCTGCCATAAGACCATAATCTCAAGCTTTTCCATACCTAGTCTAAGGAGAGGAGTTTCTGAACTCTTCTAGCGGTTTTGGGTTATACACATCATAGCACTGGTTCTATTTCTTTCTTAATTCATAAGACTATCTATACTTTAGTCTATCTTCTCTTTTATGTTCTTAGAACCCTTTTCACATTTCCACTTCCCAAAACCCTTTACTAGAACTTATACACTTTCTGCCCTTTCTCCCCTTAAACTCTTTCACTTAGACCTTTTCCTTTCCCCTTTTATTTATTTTCATTCCTTCCCTGCTTAGACACAAGCATTCCAACAACCAAAATTGAAACCACATAGTCCAAGTATGGTCCAAAAATTGTGGACTATATACTACATAAAGTCATGATTTTGTTGGCTCTCACCTAACACTCTATGCCAAGTTAGACCGAAAAACAAACCTCACAATCACACATCAAGCATAGTATGGTTTGAAAGAAGGCAATGTGCAGCATGGTGAGATTCTACTTGGATTAACAAGGTAGATGCATGGAGGAAAAAGGAAATCCAAGTATTCTAAGTTCTCCACAAACTCGGAATTGATGCATAGACATGATAATTAACAATCATAATTAAGGTTACCACTTGATAAGGAAAGGCATTAAATCACAGCATATTCAATCACATGAGACTCATACTAAACATTCCTAGCATGGTGCGGTTTTTCACTTTCAGAGAAAGAATGGAATGCGTCAGACAACCATCAATTAGGGCATTGAGTCTGGCATGTCGAATCAGCAGTTTAAGTGGTAGTTAACCTCATAATTCCCAATGCATGATCTAGACTCAATTCTACATGCAATGCAATGCAATGCAATTGAAAAATATCAATTTTTTTGTGTTTTTCTATGCCTTATATGAATGCATGATCAAAATATGCTGAAAATAAAAAATCTTTTTGGATTTTTATAAACCTTAGATGATTGCATGATCTAAGATGAAAATCGAATATAAGATCAGAGAAAACATGATCAAATGTCCTCTAGAACCCTCCCCCAAACTTAAATCACACATTATCTTGTGTGCATAAAAGCTTGAAGGTGAATCCGAGACCATCAACAAAACAAAATGAAAAGATGTAGTGGTATATACAACGAAAAGAAAAGACTGGTACCTATTGGAGACCAGAGAAAATGGTTGTGGAGGCACGTGGTGGCCATAACTCGACCTTGGTTGATCAAGTTGTGATGTCGAGTTATCCAAGACTGAACAACAGAAGCAGAACTCAACCTTGGTGGATTAAGTTAAGGGGTTGAGCTGGAGGGTTTTTGCCATAATCTTCTATACTCAACCTCTCTCAATTTTTGGCTTATTCTCCATGACCTAAAACAAAAGAAACCCCAAAAGAAACAAAGAAGTTTGCAAAAAGTGATAGAATATATATACAAGGATACCATGTGATTGCCTCCCAAGTGCGTATAGAACATCTCAAGCTTGACATTGTGCACCACATTTTATGCGATGATAGGATCGGAAAGCGGAATCTTCTCCGCAAACGCATCCTGAGAATTGACACTCCTCTCACTTTTCAAAAAAAGAGTATGACATGAGCTTAAATCACTAGGATCATTCTCATCATAGAACCATCCCCTGAATTCAGTCATCATTATCTCCTCAAATGGTAGTGTCCATGGATGATTAAGGTCGAAAGATTGGTGCCTTAAGCTGTGGTTGAATTTCCCTTGTTCTTCTAAAATCAACTCTAGCAAGTTGTATTCCTCTTCTTTTATAGAGATTTGGGAATAATAGGCTTCTACATGGGCATACTCCATGATGTGTACTTGAAACAGAAGGAACCACCAAGCAAAAAAGCAACATAAAAGAAAAAATAACTTGAGCTCAGAAAGTCTAAAATCCTAAATGTAACTAACAAACACCCAATTGGCAACAACGTCAATTTAATAACAAGATTTTTCACCCTAGCTATCAAATCCCTATAGTATATAAGATATCAAACCAAATGGGTGTGAAGCTAACACTCAAGATGTGATAAACTATTCTAATTCAAGCCAAGTAGTGAATTTTGTAGCACACAGAGAATTTGAAACAAGCATAAACAGAGTAGTGAAATGTAAGAAGCAATAAACAAGAGCAGTAATAGCAAAGCAAATAATGATAGCAATGATGAAAATGGGTTCATTAGAAGCTAAGATAATCGATCTAAGCTTAGCTAGGGACTAATCACTTGTTCAACAACCTATTTAGGTGATAACAAGGCTTTTCATTCCTCTGTATTATCAAATCCTTATAACATATAAGGTTATCGAACCAACATGATGATGTTTAGCACTCAATAATGCAATTAGATACTAATTCAAGCCATTATCAAGCAAGAGTGATTCGATTCTAGATGAAATATTAGCAAGAGCTAAATCAAAACAGAGCAACATAAAACAGAGCAATGTAAAAACGGAGAATTGGAAGAAAAACAGGGCAAGATGAACAAAAGCTATAAGATGCAAAACTAGGGTTCATAAGGAGATAGGGGTAATCGATTTCAGCAAAATCATGGTCATCTACTTTTATCCAGCAACCTAACCGGGTGATTTTGAGCTACAACAACTATGAATCAAACAATCAAACCATTCTCATGGATAATGAAAACTCAATCTGAGATTGACCAAAACCAAATCTCTTGGTAATCAAAACCAGATTGGAATTACGCAAAGACTGTAACAAGCAAATCTACTGCTCCAAACAACAATCTCTGTTCAAGGAGCAGCAAATCCTAGATTAGAACTAAACTTGGCATTTTATCAAACACTTGGTGGGTGTTTGTTGCCTTGAGTTCATGTTCCAATTGATCAGGTTGAAACAAGCATTAAGCACATCTAATCTACCAAAATCTGAGCAATACTAACCTAAACAAGAGAGACTACCATGATTCAACTTAGATCTAAACCATCTCCTCACTAACCCTAAAAAGATCTACTCACTAAGCATGGTAAGAAACATAAACCTATAAATAAAAAAAGAAAGACATAGAGAGAATCAACAGTTAAAACTAAGCAGCTTTCATTAAACAACCATAAACATTGATTCAGCTCGTAATCCAAGATCTTACACTAAATAAGCAAATAAAATAAGAACAAGAGAAAAAGTGGCTGTTTGATCTTGCCAAAAGAGGTAAAAAACTTGGATAGGGTTTCTGGGGGCAAAAAGGGTATTTATAGCCTCCTTACATAAGACCTAAAGTTGGTCAACTCGAAAAATAAAAGATAAAGAAATAGGTGATTCGCAGCTGCAGGTGAGTAGACTGGGCGAGTCATGTGTTTGTGGATCCTGAGATGGGCTCACTCGCTGCCGTAGGCGAGTCACTCCAGCGAGTGGCCTTTGTCTGGCTGGGTTTAAACTTCTTCAGGTACTGACTCGCCAGATCCAACGATTAGAGGCAGCGAGTCATATTTTTGAGTTGTGAATATGGCCTCACTCGCTGTTATTGGCGAGTAGACAGAGTGAGTTAGTCTTCTTATCGTATTCCAAGCCTCTTCTAATCCGAGTTCTGCTTCCAATATGAACCTCCTCTTGTCTTTGATCCGAAAATGCTCAAAACTGCTCCTGAAACCATTCCAAGGCAAATGCAAAGTATGCAATGCAGACCTAAAATACACTAATATGGGACATATGCAAGTAATATGGATGCAAACTTGGATGATTTATGAACCTTAAATGGATTACAATGCAGACATATCAACTCCCCTAAACTTAGATTTTGCTTGGCCTCAAGCAAATGCAAAAGTCTAAAAGGATGGGAAAGTGCTATGTGGGAACTCAGAACCAGACATGCTAATTCGAAGGTTAAGCAATCAATGTCCATGTCTAAAGTTCTAGGATGCAAACAATCAGCCATACTCAAAAACTCTAGCCATGATAATCTCAAAACTGAATGGACTCAACCTTGACTACTTATGCATTCAAATTAACTATCCATTTTAACATTCATTAAAGTTCAGAATCATGGATCAAGTCTAAGCATCAATAAGAAGTTCATTTGGCCAAGGTAAGGTTTAAGAGATTAAAGTGATCTCTACAATATGTGGTCAATCAATGTACAAGGGATCACTCAGAAAATAGAAAAAGCTTTGGCATAATGCTAAAGGTGATAGTCCAATAGATGCATACAAGAGCATATATCCAACTAGCTGCTATGACAATTGGGGCTTTTGAAGAGCCAACTACTAGAGAGATTCAAACCGGAATCCCCATTCCAACCATTGAAGCAACCAATTTTGAGATCAAGTCTAGTTTAATCAACATAGTAAAGGAAAATATGTACAATGGATTGGAGTTTGAGGACCCTTTTGATCATTTGGATCAGTTTGAATGATTGTGTCGTACAGTTAGGATGAATGGAGTGCCCGATGAAGTAGTTAAGATGATATTGTTTCCCTTTTCTTTGGAAGTAAAAGTCAATCAATGGGAGAAGAGTGTATCATCAACCTCGGTGTCTACTTGGGAAGATTGCAAGAAGGTGTTTCTCATGAAATTTTATCTTAGAAAAAAGACCGCAAAGTATAGAAACAGAATCATGAACTTCCAACAAGGAGATCACGAGAGCTTTAGTGATGCATGGGATAGGCTCAAAGAATATACAAGAGGTTGCTCTCATCATGCATTTACAAGAGAGCACCTCCTAGGTATTTTCTCTAGAGGAGTATGCGGTCAATATTGGAAGGAATCAGACATCGTAAGCCGCGGTATGTTTGCTAACTTGACAGCTACCCAGGGGGAAATATTAATTGAGAATTTGGCACAAAGCTATGCTGATCATGAAGTTGATGTTGATAGGACCTCGAGAGACTCGGTTAGTGAAGCTCAATGCCTACTTGAACTTAAGGAGAAGGTTGAAAAGTTAAGTAATGTACTTCTTGCTAACCAAAGACCAATCAGTTTTGTTGGGGATTTTGAAGGACATCAACAAGGGTATCAAGATGGGAGAGCTTATTATGGTGAAAAGGTTGAACAAGAGGGTGATTACTTGGGTTATCAAACAAGTTATCAAAGTGGTCACCAAGCATATGAGCCAATGCAATACAATGACAACTTTCAACAAGGTCAAGGAAATCCTTCAAATCAATGTACCAATGATTCTGACATGAAGATCATGATGCAGTAAGTCATGGAGGGACAAGCAAGAGGACATCTAGAGATCACTAATAGGCTAGATAAGATTGAATGCAAGGTTGATGTTAGCAACCATGAGTCTCAAGCCAAGTTTGATGAGATATTCTCTCACTTGAAATCTCTTGATAACCAAATTGCACAAGTTACAAGCCAAAGACCAGTTGGAATACTTCCCGATGAACTAGAAACAAACCCAATTGAGTATTGTAAGGTAGTAACCCTTAGGAGTAGGAAGGAACTTCATTATAGGAATGATGAAGAAGCCAAGGAGAAAGAGTTTGTCAATGATGATGTTGTGCTCATTGAAGAGGTTACTCAAAAGCCGGTTAAGAAAAAGGATGACTTTCTCGAGAAAGAAAGGAGTCATGTTCCACTACCATATGATCCAAAGTTGCCATTTCGGGTTGTGTTAAAAAGCAATTATTGGCAAAACAAAGAAAAAAGTTCATGGAACTCATGGAGGGTGTAAAGGTCAAGATGCCTTTGATGGATGTGATTAAAGATAACCTCACATACTCAAATTTTTTTAAGGAAATGATCTCAAACAAGAATAGATAGAAAAGGGTATGGAGAGGGCTAGTCATGAATGTAACTCCATCATAATTCAAGTCACACCAACAAGGCTAAAAGATCCGAATAGTTTCATATTTCCAAAATCAAGAATGATATCTTGAATTGGGACACCGTTGAGAAAATGGTAAGCTTTTGGGATGAAGAGAATGGCAAACTCCCATTCATGGATGTGAAAAACATTCCTCACTCTAGTGAGAAGCCCAACAAAAGAGGAAATGATACAATTTTTGATGATCCCTCTATTGAATCCAAAGCACCAAGGGTGGATATTGAGAAAGTACCACAAGGGCCAAATCATGAAAACACTTTTGAGGATGTGTGGAGGTTGAATGCATTTAAGGTACAAAGGAAACCTTACTTCTTGTAGATGACTCCCAAAATGAGAAAATCTATGTGCAACTGATGTGCTGCGTTTTGTTGTTGTGGCAAACAATCAATATAAATCAACAAATACACAACTATAAATATGTATGTACTTGAGGTTCGAATCCCACAAAGAGTTTAAGGTCACACAATAGGAATGCAAAGTTCTATATTAATCTAGAGTGATCAAAATGTGAATGATGCAGAATAAACTAAAACAAGAAACAAACAAAAGCAAGAAACAAGAATCATAGCCAAACCAATAAGAAAAAACAACAAGATGAAATAGAAGCAATGCAAATGAAATAAGATGGCAAATGGCAATATGATAAAGGTGAATGATCTAGGCTATGTCAATCAACCCAAGGACAAGGAAAATGAGTGAATGATGCAGCAAGGAATCCATTAATGCACTACCTAGGGCATGGAACACAACAATCATAGCAAGACTAGCCCACTCTCATGGAACTAATCACTATTCAAGAGAAATGACCCAACTAAACTCTCATTTGTTAGATCAAGACTCCCAAATGATTTACAATCAAGTCCACTAAGACCAATCTCTCCCATAACATCATTTCTCGAAAACTATGGAGAAAGATCCCTAAAATAAGCTATCGAGAATTTTATCAAACACCTCTCGGGCGATGATTTTTCTAACATCTAAACTCAAGTGATCAACTTGAATCTAGTATTAAGACTACCTAGATAGGAGGTTCTAACAATCCTAAGCATCAATCAATCATTACCAAGGCCTAGATCTAGCCAAAACCTAAATCATTCTAGATGACTACTCACTCATTCTAAAATCAAAATCAAACATGTATGGAAAGCAAAGCATAATGAAAATGATTAGAGAAATAGATAAGAGATTCTTAATAATATTAAGAAATGACTCAAAAATATGGATCATCCACGAGGATCTCAATGTTTGATTCTCAATAACCTTCAAAGATGTTCTTAAGAAAAATGAGAGAAAAACTTAGCTAGATTTAGAAAATTTAGGAATTAAAAGCATAATGTGTTTGTTGCTCTATCCATGTATTTATACCCCTTGGGATTAGGGTTTTAAGCAAATTAAACTAAACCAAAGAAAACAGGGACCAACCGGTTTAAATTGAAAATAAAACCAAAATTCAAAATGGTTTATGTGGTCTTGGGTCATGCAGGTCGAGGCTCGTGTCGAGATCGTGAACATTTTGGGTATCGCGGTCGAGTTTCAGACGGGCGTGGTCATATGTACATGCGAAGAGAAGCATCCGTGGTAGAGGCTTTGGAAGGATGCGGTCGCGGGTCCAGTCGCGGCTCACGTCCAGACGTGTCCTGCGGACGGAGATCTTGTCCTCGACCCCTTATGTGTGCCAAACCCGCTAGATGTCCTAAAGTATAAACCCCTCTCCTTAGTATGTTAATGAAGCAAAGAAGTTGAAATTTGATCCAAAATTGTGTTAAAAGAGTGAAGTTTTCCTTTTGAGAGAAGGGTAGAAAATTAGGATCAATTGAGATTATTTTAGCTTTAGGCAAAGTTCGATTATGGGTATTTGGGTAGATGGGATTCTATCTTTGTATGCATAGATTGGCTTGGATCTTTAGCATTCTTCTAAAGCTCATTTCATTCATAGAGACATCCTTGCATTTGAGCATATTGAGCCATATGGATAAAGAGATCACTTTTATCTTTTGACCTTATCCTTAGCTAAATGAGTTTATTAAATTTGCATAGTATGATTCATGGTTCAGATTTAAATGAATGTTAAAAGGGTTGGTGGATTTAAATGCATTGTGTAAACTAAAGTTGGATTTGAGTTGAGTTGTGATGAGTATGGCTAAGATTTTTAAGTAGACTTTGCTTGCTTTGCATCCTAGAGTTACTAACTTGGTTATTGAGCTTAGCATTGCATCAGATTGTCTTTTGCCTAGAATTCCTGTTCTCAACCTCTTTTTCGGATTGTGGTCTTGTTTGCTTGAGGACAAGCAAAAGGCAAGTCCGGGGGAGTTGATGTGTCTCATATTTAGCCTAGTTTTCATTTCATATAAGCATCATTTTTTAGTCTTTTAGTTGCACATCATGTCATTTTAGAGTTACTTTGTGTTTAGTCTGTGCATTATAGTTATTAGGACATGCATTTGCATATTTTTGTGTTTTTTTGGTATTTTTAGGTGAAGATTGGAGCTAAAGTGAAGAAGTTGGATGCTTGGAGGTTTGGATTATACTTAGGAAGAGAGGAGAATCGGAAAAGAAAGAATTGAATGAGTTGCTAGCCGTGGTCGCGGAAACGTCCATCCATCCGTTTGTGTATCCGTGTCCGTTCGTACCATCCATTCGTGTACCATAGAATGAAGCTCTCGACCGGACCCGTGACTTGCATTGGTCGCGGGTAGGACTTTCCATCTGTAAGGCAGCATCCGTCTGTCCGCAAGCTAGCATCCAAACACGAAGCCTCGACCGGACCCGCGACTTGCAGTGGTCGCGGGTCATGAACTGGACATCTCCAAGCAAGCACTCGACAGACCCGTGACCTTTACGCGGTCAGGCCGCGATCGGGCCCAGCAATTTCTCGGTCGGGCCGCGATCCAATCTGTCCTACAATCTTCAGCCACAGGACACGTCTCGACTCACCGTGATGGAGTCTCGCCACGGCTACCTAATGTCTCGATCCAGCCGCGATCCATTCCAGCCGTGGCCGCCTATTGTCTCGACCTTGCCGCGGCCCGTGAGCCATCAACTTTGAAGGTTTTGGTTTTTGTTAATTTAATCCGGTTTGTTCCGGTTTATTGGATTATTTTAAATGTTCAGAAACCCTAATTCCATGTGTATAAATACGTGGTATAGGGTTCTAACACATTAAGCTTTAATTTTTATCCTATAGTTTTAAGATCTAACATATAGTTTTTCTCTCTATTTTCTCAAGAACTCTCTAAAGATTGTAGATAACAAAACTTGGAGATTCCTTTTGGATGATCCATTTCTTGGTTATTTCTTAATCTGATTTCGAGTCTTTTCTTATCTATCTTCCTATTTTCATTATGCTTAACTTTCTTTGCTTGTTTGTTTGCATCATGATCGTAAGTGAGTAGTCTCTTAGGATGATTTAGGTTTTGGCTGGATCTAAGGCTTGGGTTTGTTTGTTTGATGATTGTTAGAGCCTCCTATCTAGGTGTTCTTAATGCTAGGTTCATCTTGATCACATGGATTTAGATGCTAGGAAGATCATCGTCCAAGAGGTGTTCGATGAAATTCCCTAATGACCTATTTTAGGGATCTTTCTCCATAACCATTGAGAGATGATGTTATGGGATTGATTGGTCATAGTGGACTTGTTTGTAAAGCATTTGGGAGTCTTGATCCAACAAATGAGAGTTTAGTTGGGTCATTACTCTTGAATAGTGATTAGTGCCATGAGAGTGGGCTAGTCTAGCTATCATTGTTGTGTTTCATGTCCTAGGTGGTGCATTCATTGTCTCCTTGTTGCATCATTCATCCATTGCCTTGCCTATAGATTAATTGTCATTTCCTAGATCATTCGCCCTTATCATATTGTTAATCCTCTAGTTTAAAATTTGGGTTGCTTTTGCTAGTGTAATCTTGTTGCTTGCTTGTTGGTTTGGCTAAGATTAGATTACATATGTCTGCTTTTATTTTGCTTGTTTCTTGCTTTAGTTCTTTGTTTTCTTAATCATTTCTCATCATCACTCTAGATTAGCTAAGATCCTTGCATCCCTATTGTGCACTTTAACTCCTTTGGGTTCGAACCTCAAATGCTTGACAATGGCATGATTGTGTGAGCGTTTGTTGAATATAAATTTAATTAATTGTGCTTTGAGTATGCAAATGCTTCTCACTCATCACCCCAGAACCAATCAACTTGGGTGAAATGCAAAGCTGGACATGGCCTTGAAGGAGATAATTAGAACGACTCCAAGCGGAAGAGAATTGATGGGTGATGATGCTAACGCGGCTTTGGCTTATGCTTTGGCTAGGAAATTTTGTTTTTACAGGCATAGAGCATCACTTCAAACTAAAAGGCGAAAACCCAAGCCAATCAGTATTGGATGAGTCATAACCCCATCCTAATTGCCTATTTAATCAGATTGGATGAAGCTGGGGTTGTAGCACCAAGATTCATGAATGCTTACTCACTCAAAGAGTCAGAAGTGTTAGGCTGGAAGGATTAAGATGAAAGCCTGGTGTACAACCTTTACCACCCAGCAAACTATGATGCTCAAATCATCATGCCATGTACAGAATGTGGAGTTTGCTCATCCGCTGCACTTGTTCAGTTAAGTTGCACCACAGCCAGAAGAAGCCAATGCTGAAACTGTAATTAAAGAAGAGCCATAAGGGTATTTCTTTGAGGAGTTCACTCAGCCACGAATGGGTATCCCAGCTAAGGAAGCTCACAAGCGTGTTGGGAAGCTACAGAAGATTGCGAAATGGTTGGTGAAGACGGTGAAGGGTCTGACCAAGGAGAAGACTGAGTGGGCTAAAGAAAGAGAGGAGCTGAGGAAGGAGATAACCAAGATCAAGGAAAGGTTCAACGGAGAGTTACCCCGCGAACAAGCTCCAGCCATTCCAAGAAGGCACTCAGTCTCCACTGGAGAAACTTTTGGGTCAGCTCAGTCAGCTCTAGCTCACCACTCCTCAGCCAAAGCAAGGGTCATGAGGAATAAAAATCCAAGCATAAAAGCAATATAAAGGCTGAGATATGGTAGCTCACGTGCTCAACTCGACGATCCTACTAGCGAGCCAAGCAGGACCAACGAGTAGCTTGATGATCTAGCTCCATAACCAACAAGCAACCCGACGAGTTACACCCTCGAGGAGATGAATGCTTCAACAGCTCATCTATTCAACTTCTAAGGCAACAAGCTCCATCACCATTGTAATTTCCATAGCTCTATTTTATTGTGTTTTTGCTATTCCTGTTTGTTTTGTCTATCTAGGATTCTTCTCCTACTTTTTTATTCACACAGGGACTATGTGATTTAAGTTTGGGGGAGAGTCCTAGACACCTATTAATCATGTTTTTTGTGTTCTTATCTTCGTCTATCACGCATTCGTAGCATACACCCCATAGCATGGCATTTAAGGCTTAGAAAAACCAAAAACAATTAAGCCAAGCATTTTCATGCATTGCATAATAGGATCGAGTCTACACTTTGCATTGGGAATCATTAGACCTGCTGCCTTATTTGCTAGATTCAGTGCCCTAGTTGCAAGTTCTTTGATGCATACCAAGTTTATTCTGAAAGTTGAGACTGCACCATGCTAAGAATATTTAGTTTGAGCTTCATGACTTGATTAAAACATGTTGTGATCAAATGCTATTCCTTGCTAAGTGATAACCTTAATTTTTACTGCTAAATATCGAGTCTATGCATCAACCTGAGCTTGTAAATTGCACCAAAATACTTGGATTTCCTTTTCCCTCATGCATTTATCTTGTTAATCAAAGTAGTCTCCCACCATGCATTTTACCTCATTTTAAACCATCATTGTTTGTTGTGTGTATGTGAGGCCTTCTTTTTGGGTTTGAACTTGGCATAAAGTGTTAGGTGGGAGCTGACAAAGTTATGACTTCATGTAGTCTTTGATTCACGATTTTTGAACCAGACTAGGACTAGGTGGGTTTGATTATGGGTATGGGAATGCTTGTGTCTAAGCAGGGTTAGCAAGGAAAAGAATGAAAAGGAAAAAAGGGAAAGGAACGGTCTATAAGGAAGGGATCAAAGGGGAGTCAGGGATGAAAATGTAAGGTATGTTCTAGTAAAGGTTTTTGGGTAATGCAAGTATGATAAGAAAGGCTCTAAGCAGTGAAAAAGAAAAGAATAAGCCTTAAGCATGAAAAGAAAAAAAGTTTAGAGCTGAAAGTCAATAAGTCCCAAACCGCTAAAAGTCATTATTTATTAACCCCTCTCCTTAGATTGATGATTGGTAAAGCTTGAGAAGATGATCTTGGTGGCTGGAAAATGGAAATGCCTTGAGAAAAATGGGTAGACTAGGATCATTTCTGGGTTTAGATGACTAGGTTGAGATAAGTTTTGGGTGTATAGGTAGATGAAGTCATGATTTTGTATGCGCCTATTGGTTCTTACCTTTAGCATTATGCTGAAGCTTAAACATTCATTGAGTGATCCTTGTGCTTGATTGACCAACCAATTACTAAAAAAGGATCATTTTAATCCCTTAGACCTCACCCTTCACCAAACGAGTTCTAGGAAGGTGCATAGCTTGATCCATGGTTTTGTGCTAATTGAATGTTAAAAGGATTGGTTGAAGTGAATGCATATGTAGGTCGAGTCTGAACTTGGATTGAAGTGTGATTGGCATGGCTAAAGTTTTTAAGTAAGGGTCACTTATCTTGCATCCCAGAACTTTGTACTAGGACATTGAGTTTACACTTAATTCAGCTTATCTCGGTATATGATTCTCTTTGTCTGTAACCTCTTTTCCTTCTTAGTTCACTGCACTTGCTTGAGGCCAAACAAGAACTAAGTTTGGAGGAGTTGATATATATGCATTTTACCCCATTCCAACTGCATAATTCACATTTGTTTGCATTCATTCTCATTGCATATTCAGCATTCTAGAGTCCCATTAGGATCATTTTTGCATACACATTGCATTCGGAGCGTCTCAGGTACTTTTGAACATATTAGAGCATTCTGGAGTGAAATTGGCATAAAGACTGCAAGGATGAGCCTAAGACGAAGTGCCCAAACTGAAGACCTTGAAAACTGAAGATTGCACAAGCCAAATGTGTCCAACTCGTCATTCAGACTTGACAAGTACCAGCGAGTGCAACAGAAAAACTAGGCCAGAATTGCAAAATCATAGAGCACTCAATACCCAGACTCGCTAGTACCAGCGAGTGCAGCCAAGGTGAACCAAGCCAAACAACAAAACTGAAGCATTCGCACCCTGAACTCGCCAGTACCAGTCAAGCAGCACCCACCGACTTCATTATTTTGACCGACCTTATCTGATACTAACTCGGATTAGGGCTTCATGTTTGGGGATCTATAAATACCCCTTAAAGCAAAAAACGTTGTAACCGAGTTTTTACTCTTTTTGGCATATATCTAAAACAGTTTTTCATTACCTTTGTGATTGTTCTTTACTTCTTTCATGAAATCCTTTGATCTTTGTTGAATCTCAAATTTGGTTAGTTGATTTCGTTTTCAGCTTTGTTTTTAGTCTTTCATTATGCCTTTTGTTTCTATGCTTGAGTTTGAGTTTCTCACCATGCTTAGTGAGTAGTTTTCTTAGGGTTTTATGAGGAGATGGAGTAGATCTAGGTCTGATCATGGATTTCATTCTTGTTTGCTTGAATTCTGTCATGGTCTTGCTAGATTGAATGGTTTTAAGGCTTGTTTCAACCTGATCACTTAAAATTTGATTCGCAGCTGTTATGCCTGAAAGGTGCTTGATAATATGCTAGGCTCAAGTTCGATCTAGGATTGATGGTTCAGACCCAAGAGATTGGTCGTTCAGAGCGTCAGTTGGCCGTATAGGATTGTTTCTTTATGCTAGTCTGAGCGTCTAATCACCAAGAGATTTGGGTTAGGTCACGCTCAAGCTGAGATTTCTTGACCATGAGAATGGCTTGATTGTTTGATATTTGAATCCTTAGCCCTAGACTTGCTTAATAGGTTACTAGATGAGATCCGAGACCCATGGTTAGGCTTAGATCGTTGACTCCACTCTCCTCATGAACCCGGTTTTACTATTGATTGCATCTGATTATTTGCTCTATTTTTATCTTAGTTCTCTGTTCTCATACTCTGTTTTTCAGTATTGATACTCTGTTTTTCATCATGTTAGTTGATTGTGACACAATCACCTTGTTTTGATTTGGCTTGAATCAGAATAGCCTAGCATACCCTAAATGCTAGCAACACACTTTGGTCGATACCTATTGTATTACAATAGAATTTGATAACATAGGTGTAAAATCGTGTTATCAGTTAGTTGTTGAAGCATTCTTGTTCGCACTTAGAGAAGAGAACCTTTCCTTTAGGAGGCAATTCCAAGTTTCCAAACAATGTTTGATGAAGCTCCTTAACGCTAGCTTCCTCCTTTTCACTCATCTTCTTTTTCGGTTTGATTTCTTTCTCTCTCAGATGCTTAGCACTTCTTCTCGGTTTATCATCAACCATTTTTCCTTTTCCTTTTGATGCCTTATAAGCCTTGTTAGCGTGATCATTAGTCTTTGGTGCCATTTCATACAAAAAATTCACATACCAAATTAAACCATAGAAATGACATTGGAAAATTGTAAAATTAAAGCCAAATCCTATCAAAAATCATTCAATTATGGTTATTGGCAATTAATTTAGTAACTACTCACTCATATTTATGCATAAGATCAAGCAAGACAAAGCATTTAGCAAGAAAAATTCATGGATTGATCAAGTCAACAAAAGTCAACAAAAATCAAACTAAATCAAAATTGTAGTCTTGGTCAACAAAAGTCAACATAATTTCAGTCCAATAAATTTCAAAATTCAACAAAAATGGTGATGAATTTGACTATGTAGTACAATGAATTCTTGCTAATTATGCCAAAAGGAAGAGATTAAGACCAATTTCAAGAATTTCCCCCAAAACATTTTTCTTGTTCAAGAACACATTCAAATCTCAAGAACCCTAAGTCTTAATTCCTCTAATTAGCTCTAATCCTTGTGAATTTAAGCTCAATCAAGTTACCCAAATCATTTCTAATCATTTCCAAGCTAAACTAACCAACAATCAACTCAAACAACCATTAATTCAAGAATTAGAAATTTGAGCAAAAATGGAGGAATGAGAAAGAATTTCACATACCTTGTTGTTGAATAAGCTAGAGAAGTGAGTAAATTTGAAAGAAATGTAGAAAGGATTTGAAAAATGAATTTGAAAACTCTTGAAATCAACTTTGAAAACTCGAAAATCTTAGGTGTTTTGAGATAAAAGTCTTGGAAGTGTTTGAAAGTGAGTGGAATGAAGAAGATGAAGAAACCTTAATAAATAAATAAAAATTTTGAAATTTTTTTTTTATAACTGACCCTTGACTGCGGCCTCGGGCTGTCTTCGCCATGAGTCATCTTCATTCGATGGATGTGTTGAGCTCCATCCACCAGCTTTCCTCGGGTAAGGCCTCGACCCGTCTTGGTCGAGGGAGAAGGCTTCTTGGTCGCGGCTTCAGTGGGGTCTGGTCGTAGGATGCTTTGTGACTTTCAGCGAGTTTCTTTTGGACGTGACCGCAACCAGCCTTGGTCGAGAATCATGTCCTGCGGGTAGAGTTCTCGACTGTCCCGGTCGAGACTCACGTCCGGAAATGACCCTTGGGCATGTTCTCAGCCGAGACCCATCTCCTCTATCTTCATTTCTTCTCTTCAATCTCCATTTATTTTGGATCATTTAGCTTATTACTTGAAACCCTATATAAAAATCAAACACCAAGAAAATCCAAAAACACCGCAAGACTCACAAGATAATATAAATCACATCGACAAGTTCTAAAATGAAATTTGAAAAGCGTTATTTACAAAGGATATGCTTGGTATTGCCTCCCAAGTGCACTTGTTTAACGTCTCAAGCTCAACGTTGTTTCCCGCGTTTTTATGCGGTTAAAGGAACGGAAAGCGGATTCTTCTCCACTAACGCGTCCTTCAAGCTTATAGCAAATCCTTTTTCAACTAAACTTGATGAACTTTCCTTAAACCTTGGAGCTTCAACCTCATATCCTCCATAGTCAATAATACCACAAAATGTACCAAGTCTTGGCTTAATGGGATAAGCAACTTGATGGTTAACCTTCTCAAGCACAACCACATTGTTCACGAAGTCAATCCATTCACCAACGGTATTCAAGAACGGTTTTCCCAATAGAAACTGGATCTTGCAATCTTTGTCCATTCTTAATACCGTAAAATTTCTTGGAATTGTGCAATTCCCGATCTTCAAAGGGTAGTCTACTAGCCTTTCCACCAGATACTTTGTAGAAAAGTCTCCAAAAGATATTGGAGTTTTATACTCAAAAATGTTGGCTTATAGCCTCTCCACGATGTCTAGAGACAAAACATTGATATTAGCTCCGGTGTCACACAAAGCATTAACAAACACAAGATTTTCAATTGTACAAGGGACTACAAATGACCCTTGATCTCGTTCTTTTCTCAACACTTTGGGTTCAGGTGGCATTGGTTCAAGCTCTCCTTCATTAGCCAATAACCTCTCAACCTTTTCCCTGTTACCTAAAACCGTCTTCATGAAACGAATTTGAGCTGGAATAGAATTGAGATTTTCAACACATGGCATGGGAACTCCAATTGCGGTCATATTCCCTTTGAACCTTGATAACACACTCTTTTGAGCCTTTGTCAAATATCACCTCAGAAATGGAAGTGGTGCCACATACGTTTCCTCTCAACTCCTATTGCACTACCTTCCTTATCAATAGTAGCTTCATCATTCAATACTCCAAGCTCTTCAAATGAGGTTCTTTCCTTTTTCGCTTGAACTTCCATCAAAGTTTTTTCTCTCTATTAGCAATAACATCCTCTACCTTGTCGATTTCCTCTACCTTCACAACCATCTTCACATCAGCCTCTTCTTTACCAACCATAACCTCTTTATCATTCTTCAAATCAACCCTTTCAAATTCCTTAGTCTTTCCAACCACAACAGCAACTTCTTCCTTTACAACCTTCTTTAACAAAGCTCTAACTTTCCTCATTCTCTTACTAGCCTTAATCCTTTCATCCTCTTCCTTACAAGCCAATACCCAAGCATCATACTCTTCACCATCTCCATAGATATCCATTTCTAATTCCTCTAAATCCCTTTGCTTATCATCTATAGAGCTAATCACATTACAATATTCTATTGGATTTTGCTCGGCTTTTCCCGGAAGCTTTCCTTGTGGCCTTTGACTAGTAAAAGCTATTTGAGAGACTTGATTATCCAAATTCTTCAAGTGAGAATAGATATCTCTGAAATTGGTTAGTGACTCATTGTAATGTAAGTCCACCTTACTCTCTAACTTGTCTAATCTCTCATTAGTCTCTTGCTGCCCTTTTTGTTGACCCTTAACTATTTGTTTCAACATGATTTTGATATCAACCTCACCATTAACTTGCTGTCTCGGGTAGTTGTCAACTCTAGGTGGTCCGGAAGGTCTCGGATTTTGAGCATTAGGTAGTTGAGATCCACCTTAAGGTTGCCATTGATTGTTTTAGCCTTGAGGTGGTGTGATTCCATAAGGTCTTGGTTGATACGGATGGTATGAATTTGCCACTGGTTGCCTTGGTGGATACCTTTGATCTTGAGAATTCTCCACATTGTTGCTCCTATAAGACAAGTTGTTGTTGTTCCATTGACCTTGGTTGTAGGGTCGGTTATTGTAGCTATTCCCTTGATAGTTGTTTTGATTCCCCAAGTAGTTACACTCTTCTTGAAATCACTTCACTACCCTTATAAACCATTTTTTGTACAACTTGCTGTCCAACACCAACTTCACCAATGTAGTTAACCGACTTTTGAGTCCTTAAGAAGATCTTGCTCAACTTGTCGTTCTTGTCATTAAGTTCTTTGTACTTTTGGTCGCTTGAATCCGAATCTCTAGCAGTTCTATCATATTCTCCACCATAACATGCCTCACTTTGAGCCAAGTTCTCAATTAGTTACTCTCCTTGAGCCGTGGTGAAGCTTGCAAAGTTCATGTATCTTGCGGTATCAAGTGCTCTCCGGTAATTATCCAAACCATCTCGACAGAAAATCCCAAGTAGATTCTCTCTAGGAATTCCATTATGTGGACAACACCTAATGTACTCCTTGACTCTTTCCCAAGCTTCATAAAGATTCTCATTACTCCTTTGCTTGAAGCTTGATATATCATTCCTAAACTTAGCCATTTTTTGCTTCAGAAAGAACTTGGTGATAAACTCTTTCTTCACCATATCCCATGTTGATACTAACTCGGATGGAATGTTTCATTCCCATTGAGAAGCCTTGTTACCAAGTGACCACGGGAAGAGTATCATCTTGATCGCATCCTCATGAAACCCATTCATCTTCATAGTTCTACATAGCCTTTCAAATCGGTCCAAATGGTCTAACGGCTCTTCAAGAGGCAAACCATTGTATTGTTAGTTTTGTGCCATATTAATTAGACTTGACTTCACTTCGAAGTTATTGGAAGCAATGGTCGGAGTCGGTATTCCATACCGGATTTCTCTAAGATTCGGCTCATCAAAAGCTCCAATTGGCATAGCATTGATCGGTTGTGTCTCGAAACCGGGAGGTCTATTTTTTGCTCCCACTCCATTAACATCAACTCTAGTAGGAACTTGTTCAATCGGAAGAACTCCTAAGTTCTCTGTCCCTAACCGATGAAAGGTGATCCTCTCTCTCTTTCAACCATCTTTCGTTAGCAAACCTTCTATGAGATTTATTAAAAGCAAGTATATCCGGACTCTCAAGAATGGGTCCTTGTGAGCTCCGAAGTTGCATACACCTACAAGAAAGACAACAAGAAGAATCAAAAAACAAAACAAAAGCAAAATAACAAAGTAACCAAACTCTAATCTCAACTAGAACCTAAAGCCTAATGGCAACGCTAAAACTCCCCAGAAACGGCGCCAAAATTGAAGTGCTGCATTTTGTTGTTGTGGCAAACAATCAATTTAAATAAACAAATACACAACAACTATGAAGTTCTATGTACTTGAGGTTCGAATCCCACAAAGAGTTTAAGGTCTTACAATAGGAATGCAAAGTTCTATGTTAATCAGAGTGATGAAAATGTGAATAATGCGGAATAACTACAACAAGAAACAAAACAAAAAAAAGCAAGAAACAAGCAAATGCAACTACTCATAGCCAAACTAACAAGCAAAAACAACAAGATGAAATAAAAGCAATGCAAATGAAATGAGATGGCAAATGACAATATGATAAAGGTGAATGTCTAGGCAATGGCAATCAACCTAAAGACAAGGCAAATGAGTGAATGATGCAGCAAGGAATCCATTAATGCACCATCGAAGGCATGGAACACAACAATCATAGCAAGACTAACCCACTCTCATGGCACTAATCACTATTCAAGAGAAATGAAAACTAAACTCTCATTTGTTAGATCAAGACTCCCAAATACTTTACAATCAAGTCCACTAAGACCAATCTCTCCCATAACATCATCTCTCGAAGGCTATCGAGAAAGATCCCTAAAATAAGCTATCGGGAATTTCATCAAACATTTCTCGGGCGATGATTTTACTACCATCTAAACTCAAGTGATCAAGTTGAATCTAGCATTAAGACTACCAAGATAGGAGGTTCTAGCAATCCTAAGCATCAATCAATCATTACCAAGTCCTATATCTAGCCAAAACCTAAATCATTCTAGATGACTACTCACTCATTCTAAAATCAAAATCAAACATGCATGGAAAGCAAAGCATAATGAAAATGATTAGAGAAATAAACAAGATATTCTTAATAAGATTAAGAAATAACCCAAAAATATGGATCATCCAAGATGATCTCAATGTTTGATTCTCAATCACCTTTAAATATGTTCTTAAGAAAAATGAGAGAAAAACTTCGCTAGATCTAGAAAACTTATGATAATTAAAAGCATAATGTGTTTGTTGGTCTATCCATGTATTTATACCCCTTGAGATTAGGGTTTTAAGCAACTTAAATAAAACCAAAGAAAACCGAGACAAACTGGTTTAAATTGAAAATAAAACCAAAATTCAAAATGGTTCACATGGTCTTGGGTCATGCGGGTCGAGGCTTGGGTCAATATCGTGAAAACTTCGGGTATCACGGTCGAGTCTCGGACGGGCATCGTAAAGAGGGCATGTACCACTATCAAGGACAGGTTAAGGCTGGGTCGAAGTTATACGCCCGCGGTCGAGGATGGTTTGAGGCTTGGGTCACTGAATACATCTGTATGTATGCGGGATGTCCCGCGGTTGAGGCCTCAGGATGTGTGGGTCGACAGACCTTTTCGTGGTTGAGGCTCGCTTCCCGCGGTCGATGCTAGCGTGTCCTGCGATCGAGGCTTGCTTCCCACGGTCGATGCTCGTGTGTCCTGCAGTCGGGGTCGGCTTTTGTAATCCTCTTCGGGCCACAGTTTTGATTGGCTGGTCACGGTCGGCCTTTGTAATCCTCTTCGGGCCGCGACTTTGATTTGCTGGCCGCGGCCGGCCTTCAACTCCTTAGCCATTTTTCCAAGCTTTTCTTCGGGGCTTCTACTTTTTGCGTGTAAATCCAGTCCCCATGTATCCAACCTCCTCATTTGAGCTCCAATCTCCATAGTATAGGATTCCAATCACCTAAATAGACCGAAAAACGAGAAAATATGCAAATGCAAGGCCTAAGGACTCTAATGCATGAAAATGTCCTTAAGTGAACCTAAAATGACATGATATGCAACTAAATGACTAGAAAATGATGCTAAAATGCAATGAAACTAGGCTAAATATGAGACACATCTACAACCCATCATCAACCATGAGACAAAGGATGAAAGGTTTAAGGAGAAACAAGAGTACACCATTGGAAAGACTTATCAAGAAGGTGATGAAGGGATATCTATAAAAGCACAACCAACTATGAAACATCTTGGTGTAATCTCTACCAAAGGATTGAGCATTTATGACCCATGGAAGATACCATTTGGAGAGATTAGTATGAGGGAGGTTAAGGTTTGGTTCTATGATGAATATGATTTCTGGAGATTAAATTGCAATCCATGCTCCTCTCTAAAAAATGAACGGGACGTCAAGCTTGAGACTTTAAACAAGCACACTTGGGAGTCAATCCCATGGTATCCTTTGTATATAGTTTTTAAATTCTTTTTATTATCTTGTTTTTGTGTGTCTTTGTGTTGGTTTTTGGTCAGGTTGAGAATAGACTTAATTGGGAAAGGAATAATGGAATACTGTGTTCAAAACGATGATTTTGCGGAGTAAGAGTTGACCATTTGGTGGATGAAGTTAGCCTATGCAAACTAGTGGAGGTCGCGGCTCGATCAAACACCCGTTGGAGGTGGTAAAAGGCTTCTTACGGATGTAAGGGGCTTGACCATTTGGTCGATGCAAGTGACCGATGTGAAGTAGCTGGAATCGAAGGGCTCGGACAAATGCCCGATGGTAGTGCGACATAATGTAGCGGTAAGGTTTTACTCGACCATTTGGTCGATGACACCAACCCGATGGATGTGACCACGTGGGTCCAAACCAAAGGCCATCAACCTAGATCTCGACCATTTGGTCGATGGTGAGGCAAGGAATAATGCCACTGAAACCTCAAGACCAATCAATTCAACGATCTAACACTAATAAAGGGAAAAAGGAGAAATCTATGGCAACCACTTCAAAGGCAGCAAAACCAAAAGAAAAACCTTTCCCAAAGCCATATCACCCATACCAAGCAAACAAAGGTGAACCAATTCCTCTGAGGTATTGGAACCTACCGACCATTGATGAGTTACTTGGAGGTCTATCTGATGAAGAGGAGACCTTATGTCGCGAGTACTATGAAGAAGAACGATGTTATGATAATCCCTCGGTTCGAAAACCAACCAACGGACAACAAAGTGTTGATGCCTATGTCGATGAGATATTTGGTAACCATCCTCACTAGTCAAGGTACCAATCACCAACTTTTGTATATAGTTTTCTTTTTCATTGCATTTTTGTCTTTGTTATTGAGGTCTCTCTTTCTTGTGTCTACTTTCTCACTGAGACGGTGATAAGTAAGTCTGGGGGAGAGGACTTAGTTACTAATTTTGATTTTAGTTGTGTTGTTTTCCATCTTCTTGAGTCATTTTTCATTTTGCATAAAACATTTTTGAAAAATGCACAAAAAAAAGAGTATAGTTTGCATTGGCATTTCATCTAGGATTGAGTCTTTGGAATTATATAGGATTGCATGGGAAAAATGATGATATTACCTTCATAAGATTGTTGATTTATTTACTAAGTTCAATGCCTTTGTTAATAATTGTTTGATGCATAAATTGCTTATCGTAAGGTAATATCGAACCATGTTTGGAATTCTCAATTTTAGGTTCACCTTAGTTGAAGCGTGCTTTGATTTGATGCCATCTCTTATTTATTGGAACCTAGTATTGGCTTTTAATTATCATGTTATGCATTGCACATGAACTCATGGATTCACATATACATACTTGGATTTCTTTCATCATTTCACCACTCTTTGTGATCCAAAAAGCCAATCCATTTAATTCATTGATTTCCACATCCTTAGTCTAGCCTTCTTTCAAGCCATCATCATTTGTGTGTGTTTTTAGGCCTTATTTTTGGAATGAGCTTGGTAGATCATGTTAGGTTTGGGCCGAGAAAGGTAGTATATCCCATGTAGTTCTGGATTCACGCTTTTTGAACCACATATAACTAGATGGGAAGTTGATCTTGGGTGAGAGCGTATATGTTTGTTGAGCTTAAAAGGATTGAATAAGGAAAAAAGTTGGAATAGGGGATTGAAAAATAATAAAGTTCAAAGGAAACAATAGGAGAGCATTGGTAAGTAAAGTGAAAGTAAAAAGGTCTAGTAAAGGGTTTTTGGAGCATTGAAATGTTTAAGTGGGTCTTGAAAATGAAATGAAACAAAAAGATAGAAAAGAAGTTGACCCAAAGTGTAAGAGAAAGCCAAACCCGCTAGATGTCCTCTAAGTGTTAAAACCCCTCTCCTTAGAATGTGAATGAAGCAAAGAAGTTGAAAGATGATCCAAAAAGGAATGAAAAGAAGTGAGAATTGCCTTCTGAGGGAAGGATAGAAAATTAGAATCATTTGGGATTAGATTTAGCTTGAAGTTAAGATCAATTATGGGTACTTGGGTAGGTGAGATTCTATCTTTGTATGCATGGATTGGCTTGAACCTCTAGCATTCTTCTAAAGCTCATTTCATTCATAGAGAGATCCTTGCATTTAGCACATTGAACCCCCTGGATGAAGAGATCACTTTTATCTCTTAACCTTTTCCCTTAACCAAATGAGTTCATTGAATTTGCATAGTATGATTCATGTTTCAAATTTTAATGAATGTTAAAAAGGATGGTGGGTTTGAATGCATTGTGTATATTAAGGTTGGATTTAAGTTGAGTTTTGATGAGTATGGCTAAGATTTTTAAGTAGACTTGCTGATCTTGTATCCCAGAATTACTAACTTGGTTATTGAGCTTAACATTGTATCATGCTTGCTTTTGCTTTGAGTTCTCACTTACAACCTCTTATTCGGTCTTGTTTGTTCGTTTACAAACGCAAGTTCGGTGGAGTTGATGTGTGTGTTTATTTGGCATGTTTTTCATCATCATTTTGCATCGTATTCATTCATATATTTTGCATTTAGTTTCATTTTAGATTCACTTTGTGTATAATCCATGCTTTAATGTCTTTAGGTAATGCATTTGCATATTTTCGTGTTTTTGGTGTTTTTAGGTGATTGGGAGACTCAAATTGGAGGTTTGGAGCTTATGGGATGAACCATACATGAAAAGGGGATGAATAAAATGGAAAAAAAGGAGAAATAGGACATGAGCCTCGACCAAATGGTCGAAGGCCGCGGTCGACCCGAAGCAACGGATGTCTAGCGGCCTTGCCTCGACCAAATGGTCGAATGCCACGGTCGAACCGAAACAATGGATGTGCCGTGGCCTTGCCTCGACCATACAGTCGAAGGCCAAGGTCGACCTGAAGCATCTGCTCGTCTGCGACCTTGCATCGACCTCGCGTCCAATGCATTCGTCCGAATAGTCTGCGACCTCACGTCCACCGTATACCTGAGAAAGCGACTGAGCTAATGAATCCGTTCGTCTGCGACCTTGTAACCACGTCATGTCTGACCCATCTGTCTGATGGCCCTTTTGTGAACGATGAAGCCATCAACCCGACTCTCGATCGCTCGTTTGACCCACACCTGAACTTTTTGCATCTTTTTTATGGTTTGACCCGGTTTGTCCCGGGTCAACTCGGTTTACCTTTATGGTTTTTTAACCCTAATTCCAAGGGGTATAAATACATGGTATTAGATCATTAAACCAAGCTAAGCCTCATTTTTAATTTAACGTTGTTTTGTTATTGCTTAGCTTCTAAGACTTTTGAGAGAGATTTTTGAGAGAAAATTTGAGATCCTCCTGGATGATTTATTTTGGAACATTTCTTTGATATCAATTGAAGAATATCTTGTTTATTTCTCATGTCTATTTCATTATGTTCATGTTTATCTCATTTATTGCTCTTGTCTTCAATTCAATGGTAGAATGGTTTTAGGATTTAGCTAGATCTAGGGCTTGGTTTTGGTTCAATGATGCTTAGGTTGTTAAATTCCTTCTAATTAGGCAGTCTTAATGCTTGATTCATCTTGATCAAATGAAGAATGATGCTATGAAATTTGTTACCCGAGAGGTGTTCAATAAAATTCTCGAAAGACCTATATTAGAGCTATTCTTCCTAGGCCTTCGAGAGATGATGTCTAGGGGATTAATGGTCTTAGTGAGCTTGTTTTTAATGCATTTTAAGCTTTGAATTGGCAAATGAGAGTTTATCTTGGTTCATTTCTTAAAATAAGGTTCATTGCCATGAGAGTGGGATGTTCTAGCATTGCGTAATTTGTCTCATGCACTAGGATGTGCATTTAGAGAATCCTTGTGGCATCTTTGTCCCATTTCCTTGCCCGAAATTGATGCCTATCCTATTGCCATTCATTTCTTTATCTTGATTGTTGCTTATTGCTTTGTTTTATATGTTGCATTTGCTAGTTTAAGTTGCTTTTAGTTTGGTTTATGTTTGATACTTGGTTCTTGCTTATTTTAGTTTGATCTTTGTTTCTTTTGCTTGTTTCTATCACTCTCTATTGATCTCTCTAGCTTAATCTAGGATTCTCATATTTCTATTGTTGCCAATTCTAGGTTCTTTTGGGTTCGAACCTCAAGTGATCACAATTACATAGTTGTAGTGCATTTTTTTATCTATAAATTTAATTGTGTTTGCTTGAAAAAAATTAGCACTAATCATCCATACTAGTCCTCACGTCCAATAACACTCCCAACTGATCCAAAATGCTCCAAAAGTACTTAGATTCACTCCAAATGCAAAATGTATGCAATGCAAGTTCAAATTACGCAATATGAACCTAAAAAAACTCTAAAATGATAGAAGTAATATGAATATGAATGCAAAGTATACAAAATAAGACCCTTAAAATGTGTTTGATGTATTGTATTTTTATCGGTTTTTGGCTCTTGTTTTCCATAGTTTTCCGAGTCTTTTGTAGTTTTTAGTGTCTTTTCACGTCTTTTATGGTCAAATGTCACATTGGGAGAAGATGAGCTCTTTTGAGTAAAAACAAGCATATGAAGATGCAGAAACAGGAAAAGCGTTAGAAGTTTGGCTTTATTTGGACGACTTTTCACCATTGGATCAAGCTAATACTTTGACAAAAGATAGCCACAAGAGTTAGCTTTCATTTGGAGCTGGTTTGAAGGCAATCGGATAAGTGGTTAAGGAGATATGATGAAGTTACTAAAGACATGTCATTCTGAACCGATTCTGCGAGAATACCAAATGTCTGCCTTAGTTCACCTGGTTCAATTTAAGTTGAACCATATCCGATTTTGAGAGATTATAATTAGGTTTTTAGTTACTTTTTTCAGAACAAGCTTTCATTATTCGATTCCAGCCACTTTTCTATTGTTCTTGTATGCTTGGGGAGAAGATCTCTAACTCTACAACTTTGGAGAAGATTTCTAAACCCTTTTTTAATTTCTATTGCAATTCTATTATGATTTCTAAGATGTATGTTGCTTTGCTTTCTTCAATTATGTCAGAGTAGTTTCCCAATCAAGTTTAGGGTTTTTCTAGGGTTGTTAGGGAATTGATGAATTAGGAATAAATATGTTGTTGATTGATGTGTCCGCCATCTATTGATGATCTTAATGCATATGTTAGAGTAGCTAACTAGCCTATGATCCTAGATTACCTAACTCTCCAAAAGCTTGTTAGGTGTTTGAACGTCTTTAGATGAGCAATTAGTCCTTAACCGTGAAAGTTGATGTTAAGGCTAATTGTGGACCTAACAGACCTTATCGGTAATGTGTGTTTAGTACTCTAGTGTCAACGACAGTTACAGTTAGGATTTCTAGGTTGCTAGATACAGTAGTCGATACCACGATATTGGATTGACTAAACTTTTATGTTTGAGTCGAGATAGTTTACAATTTGTTCCTGAATAGTTTCCTGGTTCGATTCCCTGGTTTCCTTATGAATTTCACTGAACTTGATGCTTTAGTTTATTGAATTTACAATCGTTTATTTCTTGTTTATTTAAGCATTCACCACCATTACTTTGATTTGTCTTAGCTCTAGTTTGATTATAAGATTGATAGTGTGACAACTTGGTCTTTGTGGATTTGATCCCTAGAATACTACTTCGATTTTCTGTGCACTTGCAGTAGGACAATAGGGTTAAAACTATGTGATATCAGTGTTAAAATGCATACATATCACTACCATTAGTTGTTCGGGCCAAAGTCAAGGCTTCCGCTTCAGATTCCGCTTCTAAAATAATGTCCCTAGGATTTTTCTTTTTGTTTGTAAAAGCCTTTTCATTTCTTGCCTTCCAAAGGGTCCAAAGATTCCAAGGAATGTTTTTAAAGTCTTCTTTTTTAGGCATCCTCAAAATGAGGTGATCAATATTAGAATAAACTAAGGCACCTGGAAATTGAGAACCTGCAGGTATTTTGAAAAATGCCCTGGCATGTACAGCTGGAAGACATTCAAACCGAACATGATTAATCATTTCTTCATTCGCCCCACATCTAGATTGGTTGTTGGCTTAGTAAATCTAGGGTTAGATGATTTTTTTTTTGATGTGTAGGTTGTTAGATTCCTGCATATTATGTGTTCTTAATGCTAGATTCAACTTGATTACTTGAAAATAGATGCTAGGATATTATCCGTCCAGAAGGTGTTTGTGAAAATTCCCATGAAACCTTTTTATGAGCTTTTCTTCTCTAGCCATTGAGAGATAAAATTAGGGTGATTAATGGACTTAATGGACTTGTGTTTAATGCTTATTGATCTTTGAATTTGCAAATGAGAGTTTAGCTCAATTGATTGATTAGTATAGAGGTCAATGCCATGAGAGTGGGTTGATCTAGAGTTGTGTTCCATGACCTAGGTTGAGCTTAATAGTTCTTTGTTGCATCATCAATAGTTGTCTTTCCCTTTGATCAATTACCTTGCCTAAAGCCATTCTCTTTTGATTGATTGTCTTTGCATTTAAGTTCTTGTTTTTGTTTAAGTCTCTTGGTTTAGTTTTTGTTTGGTTTGATCTTTGTTTGGCTTAGTTTGCTTTGTTTTAGTTTGAGTAGTCTTTTACTTCAATTACCTTATCTATTGTTATAGCTCAGGTTCAAATTCTTGCAATCCTAGTGTGTTGGTTCTAGATTCTCTGTGGATTCGATCCTCAAGTATTACATTGACGTGTTTGCACTTGTTGATTAATTGATATTGAAAAAGTGTGTATCAATTTGGCACTGTTGCCGGGCAATTTATGCAATTAGCCATTATGATTTGAATTAGATTTAAGACTATAGCTTGTTCTTTTGTTTCTTTTTTATTGGTTACTAACTTTCTTTCAAGTGTTCGTTCTTCTTGAAGTTACAATCACAAGAGAGAAAGCATGGCTTCAGATTTAGCCTCTATGAGGAAGACTCATTATGAAGCTCAAGAGAGAGAGATAGCTTAGAACCCCACTAGCTATCATGGTTTTGAAAGCACATTCACTTATCAAAAAGGACTTCTATATGGAAACTTTTCTCAAGGGAACCAATATAGATATGGTGAGGGATGTCAATCTTGGGATGTTGAGTATGAACATGATGAATCTTATTTTTCCCTAATCTCTGAAAAAGAAGAAATTCACAACTTGCTAATGTTGGTTTTGGAAGGACAAGAGAGATATTACAAGAGTACTTTAAATAAGATTGATGATTTTGAATTTGCTTTAGATTAAAACTTAAAAGATATTTCTTCATATTAGGTGTTCTTAAAGTTTGATCTTATTGCTTGTATCTTTTAGAATGGATCAGTTTTCAGAAATGGTTTCGTTCAGAATATAAAATTCTATTTTATATTTTAATAGAAATTTTGTATCAAACGTTAAGAAATATTAATAATTTTATTTGTTACAACCATAGAAAAATGTAAATGAGAATTATAGGAAAAATGGCCATTTTCAAACCAAATTTTTTCTGTTGGACAGATTTCAACATGAACTATAAGGATGTGCATAATCCTACATGAATTATCTAAAAATTCAAATAAACGATATGAACTTTAAACTGCGGGCCAAAATCAATATTGACCCTAAAAACATTAGTCAATGGTTAAATCTCCGTTAAATGACTGTTAAGTGACATTCGTACAGTAGTATCCATAGGATAAAAGATGGCCATTTTCAAACCTAATTTTTTCCATAGTGCCAATTTCAAATTAATCAAATTAAATCAAATTAAATTAAAGTCTAAAACTTAATATCATTTCTATGATTAATATTTACAAAAAAATTTAAGAGTAAAGTTTAAATTTGAATATGTAGGAATTATATATAAAAATGTAAATTTTAACATATAATAACTCAATATTAACATATATATTATTTGAAATCTATAAATTCCTAAAATTAATAAAAAATAAAGTGAAAAATGATTTTTTAAAATTAAAATAAAGCCAAAAGAGCCGAAAACAGGTGACCGCCTAATGGTAGCGGTCACTTTACAAATCCTTAGATACCAGAGTTTGATCCCTCCAAAATACAAATTGAGGAAAACAAATTTAGGGTGTGGGTATTGGACCTTGTCAATCTCATTGTTTTTATTTGAATTTAGAGTTTAGAGACTTTGGGTGAACTTTATTTAGAGTTTACCGTTTAGCGACTTATGGTAAAGTCTACGCATTAGAGACTTCATGTAAAGTGTACAAAATAAACTTTGAGTGATATTTTTTTTTGTAACTATATGTTTTATCTAAATTTTGAAAATAATTTAGTTAAAATTTGTATGCATAAAATTTTGTATAATTAATTTCGAAAATTTATAGATTTGAAATAGTATATATATATATATATATATATAATATTTGCTAAAATATTGATTTATTATATGTAAATTTTTATATTTACTAAAAAGGAAGAGAAAACAATGAAATTTTTTACGATGTGGATCATTTTGATTTGATCTTATTGCTTGTATTTTTTTAGAATGGATCATTTTTCAGAAATGGTTTCTTTAAATATTCAAAATATGTATCGACTAAAATATAAATTATGTATCAAACGTTTAGAAATATTAAGAATTTTCTATTTTATTTTAATTTCATATATTTGAAAGTTTATTTGTTACAACTATAGAAAAATGTATATGAGAATTATATAAACGGCCATTTTCAAAGAACTTTTTCCGTTGAGCCAATTTCAACATGAACTATAGGGTTGTGTAAAAATTCAAATAAACGACATGAAGCCAAAATCAACATTGACCGTTAAAAACATTACACAACGGTAAAATCTCTGTTAAATACTGTTAAGTAACACGTGTACGGTTGTAACCCCAATAGAAAAAATTGCCATTTCAAACCGAACTTCTCCCATAGTGCCAATTTCAAATTAAATTAAATTAAGACCTTACACCAACCATAAAGTACAATCTAAGTCCACTCCACTCTCACTCGCAGGCTCAACAAAGCCCAACTCCACAAGTAAGTCCATCTCAAGAACTAGATCCTTCATTAGTTACACAGGCCCAGCTAAATGAACAACAAAATTAGGCCCATACATATCCATCGGAAATCCTCTCTTTCAACGTTCCTCGCCGTTACAGTCTATCGCATCACCACCATCAAAAAGTCAATCTCTACCACCACCGACATCGTCGCCAATCATACAATCCAATTCTAACCAACATCCATTGGAAACAAGATCGAAAAAGGGAATACACAAACCAAACACGAAGTACACGTTGTTCACTTCCATAGACTCGCAACAACATGTTGAACCCAGGAATGTTACAAAGGCGCTGAAGGATGACGATGGCGGAAGACTATGAGCTTAGAGTATGATGCTCATATCCGAAACTAGTCATGGAATTTGGTTCCTCCATCACCTGAACATAATTTGGTTGGAAATTGATGGCTATTTACAATCAAATATCGATCAGACGGAATAGTGGACCCTACAAAGCCAGATGAGTGGCAAAGGGCTATCATCAGCAACCTGGAATTGACTACACTAAGACATTTAGGCCAGTAATCAAGTCAACAACACTTCAAACTATGTTGGTGATAACAAGATTATACTCAGTTTCAAATTATTGTAGTATAATAGGCTATCGAACCAAATGGGTGAGTAACTAATCAATTAGATGCAATCAGACTATTCTAATCCAAGCCAAATAGATTTAGTGATTTTCTACCAAACTAAACAAGCAACTTAAACACAAAAATAACTGAAAAAACAGCAGCCAAGCAAATCAGACCAGAATGCAGTAAAACAGAGAATAAACAAAAGACAAAGTAAAAACACTATAAGACAAAAAGGGCTCTTGAGGAATGTGAATAATGAATCAATGATTCATTCAAGTCTACTAGGCTACTTAACAAAACTCATAGAGAGAGTATCCCTAGACAACAAGTCAACATGGTAATGAATCCATTTTCATGGCACGCATATTTCAACCTAGCTACAATATGACCCTATCATAATAGGCAAAATATAACTTAAGTATGCATTAAGAAACAACTCATTTAAGACAATAAACACTCTAAACAATCAATCCCTTGAGTTAGGAATGTAAATCTCTGAAAATGGCTCAGTCAGACATTTTATCAAACATCTTCTGGGTGCTAAAATATCTAAACTCATATTTCAAATTATCATAATGAAATAAGCATTAATAACACCAAATCAGAAGAGATAAGCAGCCTAGAAAACCTAAAATCTATATTACTCTAACCCATTTCATCAAGAACCCTAGATAATCTACTCAGAAACGATGAAGAACATCAAAAGCCTAGAAAACAAAATATATAGCATTATCAGAAAGTAAAGAAGGAGATAGTTAAGATTAAACATAAAACAAAATTTGTGTTGGAAACAAATAAGGAAAAGGTTTTGATCTGGAATTACAAAGGAGAGAATGTTCTAAGTGTTCTTCCACCAAAGAGGCAATAAAACATAGCCAAGGGTTTCTGATTACATAAGAAGGGTATTTATAGCCTCAAAAATCCAACCCTAAGAATTCAAATAATGAAAGTCAATAAAATATTTGGGAGTGCCTAACTCGACCACGTGGACGAGCTGAAGAAAATTTGTGTTCTGGCTGTGTAACTCGATTGTTGTGGTCTGATGAAAAGAGCATTTGCATACTCAAAAACAATCAATTTCATTTGTAAATCAAAAAATGCTCAAACAAACTTGTCATTGTAGAGCACTTGAGGTTCGAACCCAAGAGAATCTAGATCAACACATTAAGACTATGAGAACTTTGATCTAAGCTATAGTAATCAAAAAGGATTTTGTAACTAAAAGACTACTAACGATAAAACAAGCAAATCAAATCAAGCAAGAAACAAGAACAAAGAAAATGACAAACACAATGAGCAAACACAAAAGCGCAATAAACACTAACAACCTAAACAAGAATGAAATACTAGCAAACATTAGGCAAATGGAAAGGAAATTGATCAAGAGAATGACAATCAATTCAAATGCAGTAAGTCTAATTAAGAACCATCCTAGGGCATGAGTCACATATCATATAGACTAACCCACTCTCATGGCATTAGCCTCTATCTTAGACTATGGACCAAGCTAAACTCTCATTTGCCAATCCAAAGTCTAAGAAGCATTAACAAACAAGCCCAAGACCACTAATCCTCAAAGCATCATCTCTCGAAGGCTACGAAGAAAAGCCCACAAAAGAGTCTTTCGGGAATTTCATCGAACACCTCTCGGACGATGATTTTCCTAGAATCTATCTTTGAGTGCCCAGCTCAAATCTAGCATTAAACACACTCTAAGTGAAGNCCCAGCTTAAATCTAGCATTAAACACACTCTAAGTGAAGGAATCACAAGATCTATTAACCTATGCACAAGATTCAACCATCCAAGCTTATAGATCTACCTAACCATCAACCTAACAATCAATACTCAATCATTCTAAACGAAAAGCAAATCAAGCAAAATAAACTAGGCATAAAAATAATGAAGTAAGAAGAAGAGAATGGAAATGGGAACTTAATAATGGGTGAAGATGATCCTAAGATCATCTTCCCCTTGGGTCTCACCAATCCCCTATTTCTCTAAAGAACACAACAAAACTTTAGGGAAAACAATGCTCAAATCAAAAATTAGAAGAGGAAGAAGTTATTGGATGGTTTGTTGCTTACAAAACAAAGTATTTATAGGCTAAAAACTAAGGCAACAAGCCTAAAAAGCCCAAAAAGAAATGGATCTGGGTTAACCCAAGACAAACCGGGTCAAACCAATCAAAAGGCGTCAAGTGTATGTGTTTTTAGCAGGTCTCGACCAGTGCAGGTCGCGGGTCTGGTCACGGATTGTCCGCAGATATCATTTCACAACCTGCGGGCAGTGCAGGTTGCGGGTCTGGTCGCAGTTGAATGACATATGTTGAGTAAATTCGCCGTATCTTTCTAACCACTTATCCAAATGCCTTCAAACTACCACTTAATGAAAGCTGACCCTTGTGGCTATCTTGTATCCAAATTTCAACCAATTCCATTCAGGGGAAATTCTTCATCCATCATTAGTTTTAAGAGCTTCGGAAAGAGCCTCGGGTAGGTAAGGTCGCGGCCAGGGCATCATCACTTGACCATTCTTCACTTCCTTTGTCATTTAGACCTCCAATCCAAGCTTGATTCATCCCTTATGCTCAAAATCAATCCTCCTTGATGCAAGCTCCCATCCTTGTGATTCAAACCTCATGATTCAAGTCTCCAATCTTGAATGATTCTAAAATGCAATGGAGAATAGGGTAAAAATCATGCACATCATGGTCGAACTGGACCATTGAGTTGAACAAAAATGAACTGAGTCGATCCTCGCGATTGAGTCACCAATCTAGTTGTATCCAAATCATCCGTTCTCATTTCCCATTCAGCTCCAAAGTGTGTAATGTAGCCAAATCCCGCTGAGTCCTTTCACCTCCGGTCCAAATTAGTCCCCAATGTGTCCAAGAACTCATGATAAAAATTCCAGATGCAAAATGTATGCAATGTAAATGCAAACCATGAAAATGAACCAAAAAAGACTCTAAGATGATGAAACTGCTATGAATATGTTTACAAAATGAACTAAATAAGACACCTAAAAACTAGTTAAAATGCATACATATCAACTCCCCAAAATTAGACTTTGTTTACCCCCAAGCAAATGCATATAACTAATAAGGAAAAGATGTTGCAAATTGGGAATTTAGAATCCAAACAAGCTGATTTAAATGTAAACTCAATGTCCTAGATGGAACTGTTGAGATACAAGTTCAGCAAACCTTACTTAAAAACTTTAGCCATGCCAATCCCAATTCAATCCAAGTTCAGCCTCAACCTACTTATGCATTCACATAAACCATTCCTTTTAACATTCATTATTTCAGAACCATGGATCAAGCTATGCATCTCATGAGAACTTGTTTGGTCAAATGTAAGGTTTAGAATTTAAAATGATCTCTTTTGAAACTGGCTAAGGAATTCAACATAAGGATCTCTCTATGAATGGACTAAGCTTTAGTATAATGCTAAAGTTGAGAGCGTATAGATGCCTACAAAAACAATACTTTATCTACCCATACACCCAAAATCGAAACCACATATGCAAATCAAAATGATCCTAAGTATACCCTTTCCTAACAAGGCTTTTCTTTTTAGCCATAAACACTTTTAGAATCACTTCTCAAGCTTCTTTCCATTTTCATACTAAGGAGGGGGTCTTAATTCTTTTCTAGCAGCTAGGGACTCACTTATTGCTCTGGTTCCTTTTCTTTCTTATAGAATAAGAATTTTCTTGACACTTTTATATTCTTCATTTTTCCTTAACTTAGAACTTTTTTTCTCATTCTTAATTTCCAAAAAGTTTTACTATAACGCTTATAAACTCTTTACATTTTCTTTTTATTCCTTTTCATTGCATTCAATATAAGTTTCCCAATACCCCCAAAATCAAAATCATCTAGACCTAGCTGATCCAAAAATCGTAGACCAGAATCTACATCAAATCTTGTCCTTGTCGGCTTAGATCTAATAGCTTATACCAAGGTTAATCCAAAAATCACAAAGCAATAAAGCATGGTTTAAAATAAGGCAAGGTTCAGGGTGGGAGTCTACTTGTATTAACAATATGGATGCAAATGGTGAAAAGAAATCCAAGTATTCTGTGCGATCCACAACTTCAAACTCGATGCATAAATTTGATAATTGGAAGTCAAATGAAGGTTATCACTTAATAAGGAATGACATCAGATCAAAGTATGATTTAATCAAGGCATGAAGCTCAAACTAAACATTCCTAGAATGGTGCAGTTTTAACTTTCAGAGCAAACTAAGTATGCAACAAATAACTAACACCTAAAGCATTGAATCTAGCAAATAAATAAGCAAGCTTGAAGGTTATATCCTCATAACTGCCAATGCAAATTCTAGACTCAATCATACATGAATGCAACTACATGACACTCTTTTATGCATTTCTGGAAAAAAAATGATTTTTTTTGTTTTTCTATGCCTTAGCAATTCATGATCAAATATGCTAAAATGAAAAATCTTTTGGTATTTTTATGCCATAGATGAAATGCATGATCTACAATGAAAATCGAAGATAAGAATCACAAAAAATGTTAATCTCCTCTAGAACCCTCCCTCAAATTTGAATTACACTGTCTCTTGTGTAACAAAAGCTCAAAGGAGAATCTTAGACCATTCAAACATAACTAATATGCAATGGTATTTACAGCGGAGTTTGAAGTTGTTATTTCACTAGAAGTACAAGATCCACAGTGATGGATATACATTGTCCGTGTAAGAAGGTGGAGCTTGATGTGATGGATCATAGTCTAGTGGAGCTGTGAAGTGTGATGTAGCTCTAGAAGACTCGACTTCCCTTTCTATAAGTCGCAGCTCATGAAACGGGACTGTTTGTGGTATGTGGCCTTGTTCAGCTCCGTAATTATAAAGGCCTCTACCCTACTCGACCGTGGGCTCAAGCTGCTGGGTCGAGTTGGGGTCTGAACTAACCAAAAATCGTTGTTGTCCTTGGCATGTACGACGAAGTTCGAACTGGGATGGAAGTAGAGCATCTTCGAGGTGGTTGAGATATAGAATTGGTTCTTTTTAGGGTTGGTGGTTGTGGTTGTAGAGTCTTTTGTCTAGAATGAGAACCAAACCTCAGAGCTCTTTTGAGCTCTTTAATATGACCCATCATCTCACGTTTTGTTTTGCTTAGTGATTTGATCACACCATCTTGTCACTTGCTCCATCTTTAAAGTAAACCACTCTTTCTATAAGCTTCCTTTACTCCTTTTCTTAGCTTTGGATTTATATGCTCATCAAAATAGTAATAATCTGGTTCCTACTCGGCTATTTCATCCGTGTTTCGTGGTTGTTCTTGAACCTTTTTCCCGAGCTTCTACAATCCAAAGGATCTCTCTTGGAGGTCTGAAGTTGATCTTATGCTCCATCATTAGCTTTTTAAACTCCAAATTAGGAAGTTGCAACCTTTCTTCATCCCCAGTTTCTGGATGACGGAACTTGTAAAGACAAAGTTTGTTCCTTGGTGTTCTCTCCAAGAATCCTACCCTTTTGAGGTATGGAATATCGATCCAGGTAAGAGGAAAAGGTTCAGATTTCAGTCTTACTCTGCAATCTGTCAAGATTAATGTTATAATTCCACCAACTGATCACTCATTTTTTCTTCTCCTTTAGCCTTGCGGCCCAGCTCCTATAGCTCAGTAGTTGGCCGAGCAGTATGGAAGTAAACTTATTCCCTGGAGCATCCCCCTTGAAGTCTCTTGAATAACTCCAATTCTCACTCTTGAGGAATTCCTTTAGTCCCTTTCGATCATTTATAGCTCTTGTCGCCTTACATTTCTTGTCAGCATCTTGAGGAAATAGGTGTTAGCAATAATTCTGTGAAAGTAGTGGATGGCTGTGTTCTAGATATTATTGCTTTTGTTTCTTGATGGAAGATAAATACTTGGAGCAGCTATTATTTGCCATAGAGCATGTAGTTCTTCACTATCATAATCATAATTGCACTCATTCTTAGCTGGAAGTTCAAATAGGGACTCGAACTGCTTAACTGTGAAACCATAATCCTCTAATTTACCACTTTCGTTTCGGGCTTTGAAAATGATATACTTGGAATTGCCTTCTTCTTTCAAGGTCTCCATGTCATCCCCATACAAATCCATCTCAACTAAGGCAAGAAACTAACAGGTTTCCTCCTTATGAGCTGGTTGGCTATAGGATGCAAGGTATGTCAGACCACACTTCTCAAGAAAATAATCTACATCTCCATTGATCGCCAGTTGCACCATAGTTTCATGATGAACATACCAAGTTCCCTAAAATCTAATCTTGCGGAAAATCTTGAGCGTCTGGTTGTAAGTGAGAGGAATTTCTTCCTCACCTCCTAACTCTTCCACCATCTCATCTTTTGCACTACTTTTAGTATCATCAACCCCTAATATTACATCAAACTCAGGATCCTCAGCAATCCTTTTCCCTCTCCTGGCCTCTTCTTGTTTGATCTCCTCTCTTCTGATTTCCCCACTTCTGATATCCTCTCTTCTTTTCATATACTTTGCAACATACTCGTTATCAAAAGACAATGAAAAACCAGCTCCAGGTCTTAACATCCTTCCTCTGTAAAATTATCTCGAGCTCACGCCTTTAAAATAATAGTCGAGCTAGCTTCTTCCCAACGAGAAAATCGATCAGCTCGACCCTCTTGCTCCACTTCTTTGCTCGAGCTACTCACAACATTATTAAGGAAATCAACTCGACTTTGATGTTTGATGTGTGAATCGAGTTGGACAAAAATGTTTTGGAAATGAAAGCGGCTCGATTTGCTGACTCAATGATAATAGTCAAGTTGGTCATAGATTTTCCAAGAAAAACAACTCGGGCGCACAACTCACTGTTTGGCTCGAGCTTTTCACAATTTCACCACAAAGAAGTTCACTCGGCTTGCGAATATATCAACTCAGCCTTGTAACTTAACGGTTAGGTCGAGCCACAAGATTTCACACCAAACAAACAAATCGATTTGCTATATTTGGTGGCTAGGATTGAGCTAAAGGTGACGGTGATGAGAAAAAAACTCGACTTGGTCGCACAACTTGGTTCAGGAACTCGAGCTTGATGATTCACAAAGGCGAGGAAGTCGACTCAAGCTTGTGATTCATGGTTTTGGTCAAGCCGAGTCCAAATCTGCAAGAGGAAAACAATTTCTTTCAAGCAAGATCAAGCAAAGAGAGAATGCAATGGATGAAAGAGACAAATGTTTATTTTCGTTGGTAATGTGATGAAAGAGATGAATATTCTTTTTAAATAAAAAAAATGAATACAAGAAGACAATTGGTGGTG
The DNA here is from genome assembly GCA_900406405.1 of Lepidium africanum. Lineage (NCBI taxonomy): Eukaryota > Viridiplantae > Streptophyta > Magnoliopsida > Brassicales > Brassicaceae > Lepidium > Lepidium africanum. The sequence continues at coordinate 59,902 of OVAX01000457.1, forward strand.
GTATGATGCATGTGACCACATAGCCCCTCCCCCCATCCTTTACACTTAAAAATGTGATTGTGCAGAGCAAGTGGTGTGAGTGAATCATGTGTTACTGAAAAGAGAAAATATATGGGTCCCACCTGCAAAATATTAAGCACATGCGATGGTGAATGAAGAGCAAGTATAATTCTGATGAACTATAAGGGGTAATGTTTACTGGTGGATAATTGTATCAATCCACTTTTCTTTCTTCTGACTCGACTTGACCACTCAGATTCCAAGGTCGAGTAAGACTTTTATCTACCATATTCTAAAGCAAATCCCCTTTTTCTCAACCTGCTTGATGGTTAACTTTCCCTAGTTGCTGCAAAAACCACTGAAATCGACCATGTCACCCATCAGATTTCTCCTCAGTCTCTTGAAAATCAAAATTATAAACAAAAGATAAATCCTAAAAACTTAACTAAAATACTTACAAGGATACCATGGGGACTTCTTCCCAAGTGAGCTTGTTTAAAGTCACTGAACTTGATTTTCATTCCAATTAGAGGTGGGGTGGTTCATCGAGAGAAACAAAGGTTCTCTCATGAATGGTCTCATCAGTGAGGTAAGGTTTTACCCTTTACCCATTCATAGTTAAGTCTTCACCATCTTTGTTGATCAGAGTGATAGATCCATATGAAAAAACTTCTTTAACCTTGAAGCGTCCAAACCATTTTGATTTAAGTTTTCCTGGAAAGGGTTTGAGTCTTGAATTAAACAAAAGGACTTGATCACCAGCTGTGATCTTCATGCAGTTTTCATAAGCTTCCAATCTAGCATCCTTTAACTCATGCAAATTCATAAGCCTTTTTTTTCATGAGCTGATTTCAAGTCGAGGTTCAAAAACTTTGTAGCCTACAATGCTTTGTACTCGATCTTAACCGGCAAATGGCATGACTTCTCATACAGCAACTAAATGGAATTTTTCCAATTAGATTTTTGAAAGCGTTTTATAAGCCCATAGCGTGTCATCTAACTTGACTGCCCAATCTTGCTCCCAAATAGCTTGTCGATAAAATGAGAACCTCCATCACTTTTCACAACTCTAGGCACTCCAAATCTGGAGAAAATGATGCTCTTAAAAATTTTTTATCACAACCTTAGCATCATTAGTGGGACAAGCTATGGCTTTAACCCATTTGGAAACATAGTCCACTGCTACAAGAATCTAGCTGTTTCCATGAAATGGCATGAAGTCAATTGCCCAATAGTCAAAGACTTCAACCTCTAAGATTGGATTATGAGGCATCTCATTCCGCTTACTAATATTTTCCATCCTTTAGCAAGGATCACATTTAGAGATGAATACTTGAGCATCTTTGAACATAGTAAGCCACGACAAACCAGCTTGTAAAACCTTCTGAATCGTCTTGAATGTGGCAAAGTGACCACCATATGTAGACCTATGGCAATGCTCTAAGATGCATTGAACATTTATTTCAGCAATGCACCTTATAAACAAACTATCATATCCTTTCTTGTATAGACAAAGCTCATCTCAAAAGTAGTGGTTCACATCTCCAAAGAACTTCTTACTCTGATAGATATCAAAACTCTTAGGCACCTCTCCAACAAGGAAATTAACCAAATCGGCATACCAAGACAATGTAGCTCTAGTGAGCTTATCTTTGAGCTGGAAGCAATTCTCTACTGCCTTGAAAGTCATGAATTGTTCCTCAGGCATAGAATCATCAATGGGGATTGAGTTTTCTATCATAATTATTGATAAATGATCAGCCACTCCATTCTCAACCCCAGGTTTGTCTACAACTTGCATGTCGAATTCATGAAGCAGCAATATCCATCTCAACAACCTTGGCTTAGGATCTTTTTTCTTTATTAAGTACTTTAAGGGTGCATGATCCGTATATACCTTAGAACCCACAAAGTAGGATATGAACTTCTCCAATGCAAAGACTACTGCAAGGATTTCTTTCTTAGTACTTGCATATTTAACATGAGCTTTATCAAGTGTTCTACTTGTGTAGTAGATCACATTCATCTTCTTCCTTCTTCTGGCTCATAACTACTCCCACTGTATAGTTACTTGCATCACACATGATCTCAAAAGGTAGAGTCCAATCTAAAGCTTGGACTATTGGCGTAGACACCAAGGTTCCTTAATCTTCGAGAATGCCTATAGACACTTATAATCAAAGTTGAACTCTACCTCCTTGTATAATAGGCAAGTCAACGGCCTTACAATCTTGGAGAAATCCTTGATGAATCTCCTATAAAACTCAGCATGACCCAAGAAGCTTCTAATATCCTTGACTATCTTTGGAGACTAGAGCTATATCATAACTTTGATCTTAGCTTAATCAACCTTAATACCTCTCTCTGATATCTTGTGACCCAAAACAATCCCTTCCTTAACCATAATATGACATTTCTCGTAATTCAACACAAGATTAGTTTCCACACATGCAAAGAACCCTACACAAATTTGACAAACAAGAGGAGAATGAAGAGTCATAGACAGAGAAATCGTCCATGAAGACTTCAACCATCTCTTCAATCATATCTGAAAATATAAATATCATGCAACGTCAGAAGGTAGTGGGTGCATTACATAAACCAAATGGCATTCTCCTATATGAAAATGTATCATATAGACCAGTGAATGTTGGTTTCTCCTGGTCATATGGGTGTATAGTAATTTGAAAGAATCCACTATACCCATCTAAAGATCACTAGTATGGGTGATTAGCTAACCGTTCTACCATTTGATCAATAAAAGGCAGAGGAAAATGGTCTTTCCTAGATACAGAATTTAACCTCCTATAGTCAATACACATCATATGTCTCGTGATTGTTCTAGTAGGAATCAGTTCATTTTTCTCATTCATAACCACAATTATACCTCCCTTTTAAGGGACACAATAAACTGGGTAACACATTTACTATTAGAGATTGAAAAAATAACATCAGCATCTAACAGTTTCAGGATTTTCTTTTTCACTACCTCATTAAGATTGGGATTCAACCTAGTTTGAGGCTCAATCCTAGAAAAAGATTTGTTTTCTAAATGTATCCTATGAGTGTAAATACTTGGTGATATGCCTTTGATGTCATCCAGAGAATATCTTATGACCTTTCTAAACCTTTTAAGTTTAGTAAAAAATATATACAATTGATCATCATTTAATGCATCATTGACAATAATAGGATAAGTATAGTTAGGACCTAAGAATGCATACCTTAACCTATTATGGAGTCGTTTTAAATCCACTTTAGGTGCCTTAAGTTTAAACCAGTCGTCTGACACCATAACATTGGTTAACTCAACCTCTAACTCGACTTGAGAGGTTGAGCTGGGTTTTAAAACTGTCACTTTTAGGCTCGTTGAGGTTGAACCTTCCTCAATTACTGTCGTCACTTTGGTTTTGACTAGATTTTCGAATTCAGTTGATCCATTTACAGCCCTGTGGGAGTCCAACAACTTCCCAAAACACCCATTTGTACCATCTTTTGTCAATACACTATGCAAATGATCTTCCTCTACAAGCTCTTTTAGCAACTCATTAGCTAAAGCATCCCTCTCTTGAACCCAGAACACCTGACCCTCAATGGTTGGCTTCTTCATTACATTCTTGATGTTGGTTCATTTTGAAATCTTCACCCAAGTTTTGCTCAATCTTACCCTTTTGTACATTAATTATTACACCTAGCCAAGAAAGGTCTTCCATAGAGCAGATCATTAGGTTCTTCATTCATCTCCAAAACCACAAAATCGGTTGGTATTTCCACACCTCCAAACTTGACAGGTAGATCCTCTAAAATACCATGAGATATCCTTACACACCTATCAGCCAATACTAATGATATTTTGTAAGACTTGTACTGTATGAAACCCAACCTTTGTGCAATAGATAGTGCGAGAGACTGATGGATGCACCAAGATCACATAGGCAATTATTGAATGATAAAGGACCTAGTAAGCATTGGATTGTAAAGGTGCCAGAATCATCAAGCTTCTTTGGCACCACATTTCTTTGGATAATGGCCCTGCCCTCATGAGTAAGAACTACCATGCCCTCAACTTCTTTAGTTTTTTCCTTAATCGCATTTTTCAGAACTTCTGCTAAGGAGGCATCAACATGAAGGCATCTAAGATAGGGATCATAAGCTCTATATCCTTCATCTGCTCGTCAAAGAGAGATTTTTACTTCATAGTAAATTCCTCTTAAAACTTGCAAGAAAAGGCAATTGAGGTTTATAAGGTGGGGGAACGAAGGGATTGCTCTTCTCCTTGTTATAACAAATTTTGGTGTTTATGAAACTCAACTCAACTTGAGACGTCTGATTATCAAAAGTTGTACTTTTAGTCGTTTCAGCGTTCTGGTGATCCTCCCCTTCCTGAATGTTACTGTCCATAGTAACTGGAGCATTTCCAATAGAGGTAGGAAATTTTTTTCCACTCCTAAGAGTAATTACACTGACATTATACTCATTTGGATTCGGAACTGATTTTCGTGGGATTTGACTTGTAGTCTAAGATGCTTGTTGACTTTCTAAATATTTCAATTTGGCGTTCAATGTCTCAAACTTGCAGTTGAGATCATTGTGAGAAGAGTCAATCTTGGTGTACAGATCAGCCTGCATTTGGTTAATTCATTGCTACTAGAGGGTTACCCCTTAAGGAATTGCTGAAGATGAGTCATCATGTCTGGACCTTGTGCTAAAGGTTACGGAGCTGGTTATGACAAGTACCCTGGTGGTACTGTTGGAGCTGGTTGGAAGCCATTGTGATACAGCTTTTTGGGAATGTAAGTTTTTGGTTGAGCTTTTTGTGGTTGTGGTGGATAAACTTGATCCTCTATATTGGCAACATTGTTGCTTCTGTAGGAAAGATTTGGGTTGGGCTTGTAATTGATGTACGTTTTGTGACCTCCCTAATTATGCATACCTGACCTCTTCAACCTGATCATCTTCCTCTTCTTGAAATTGGTCATCCTCACACACAAAGTGGACTTGTTTCTGTTGTATGAAGAATAGCTTGTCTATTTTGTCATGCAAAGCTTTAAGCTTTTTTCTGCTCACTGCATCAAAGTCAGTTGTACCTCTCATACTCTTGTCATAATCCTCACTATATTGGCCATCTGAAAAACAAGATTCTCCACTAATTTCCAGCCATCATCAACGTTTTTGTTAAGGAAGTTGCCATTCCTGGTTGTGTCTTATAGCATGCAGATCTTAGGGAGAACACCTCTATAGAGAGTGTTGAGTAGAGATTCGATGTTGAAACCATGATGGGAACACTGAGATTGATAGGTTTTGAACCGCTTCAAAGCTTCAAAGAATGATTCTGAATTCTTTTGCACAAATTGGAAAATCTCATTATGGAGCTTTGGAATCCTAGAATTCAAGAAGAACTTAGCAAGGAACCTTTCTTGCACTCATCCTAGGAGGTGATGGAACCCTAAGGTAAATGCCTCTCCCAAACATGGGCTTTCTCACCAAGAGAGACTGGGAACAACCGTAGCTTAAATGCATCCTCACTTACATCATTGATCTTAGTTAGGCTGCAGAGCCTTTCAAACTCATCAAGATGATCAAGAGGATCCTCCACATGTAGCCCATGAAATTTGTTGTTCTGTACGAAGGTGATGAGACTACTCTTCATCTTAAAGTTTTTGTTCCAAATAGTAAAGGGAACAAGCCCATGTCGCTGAGTGTGAGTGTTAGGTGCATCTCCTGCTCCAATAGTTCATGGCCTCCTCTGATGAGGTCCATGCACATGTGTTTTTTTTGTGTTTGATCCTTGTGGGGGATCCATTCTTACTGAATTCTCGTGTTCACTGTGGAGGCGGTTTCTCTGCTCTCTCAACTTACGTGGAAGTAGGTCAATGTTGTCAAGAAAATGGAAAAGGTGTTGGCTGCCTTTGGTGCGGGTATGCATACAATGAGAGAGCTCAACATGACCCTAGACTCGAGTAGGTACATCAAGCTGAGTAGCAAAGTTGTGAAATCACCTAAAACAGACGACAAAAGCAGAACAACGGGTAAGTATCAATGTGAAACAAAAAGGAACTTGATCTCAGAAAGTCTAAAATCTGAAATGTAGCTAACAAACACCATGTGGCAATGGCACAAATTTGATAATAGGATATTACTTAGTTTACACGGATCAAATCATTGCAGTATAATAGGCTATCAAACCAAATGGGTGAAAAACTAATCAATCATGATGCAATCAGACTTTTCTAATCCAAGCCAAATATATTCAATAATTTTCTACCAACCTAAATGAGCAACTTAAACAAACAAATAACTTAAAGAAACGGCAGATAAGCAAAATAGTGCAGATTGCAGTAAAATAAATAATTAAACAAAAAAGAGAGTAAAAATAGTATCAGAGAAAGAGGGCTCATAAGGAATGGGAATAATGGATTAGTGATTCATTCAAGTCTATGGGCTACTTAACAAAACTCATACATATAGGATCTCGAGACAACAAGTCAACAAGGTAATGAATCCATTTTCATGGCGAACAAATCTCAACCTAGCTACAATATGACTCTATCATCATAGGCAAAATATAACTAAGTAGGCATTAAGAAAAAACTCATTGAAATCAATAAACATCCTAAACGTCCAATCCCTTGATTTAGAAATGTAACTCTCTGAAAATGGCTCAGTAAGACATTTTATCGAACATCTTATGGGTGCGAAAATGTCTACCCATAATTCAAATGACCATAATGAAATAAGCATTAATAACACCAAATCAGAAGAGATCTAAACTAATTCAACTTTAAGTAGTCCAGAAAACCTAAAATTCATACTAATCTAGATAGTCTACTCTGAAATCATGAAGAACATCCAAAGCCCAAATAACAAAACAGATAGCATAATCAGAAAGTAAAGAAGGAGATTGATAAGATTAAACATAATACATAAATTTCATTGAAAACAAATAAGAAAAAAATGTTTTGATATGGAATTACAAAGGAGAGAATGGTCTAAGTGTTCTTTTACCAAAGAGGCAATAAAACGTGTACAAAGGTTTTTGATTACATAAGAAGTGTATTTATACCCTCAACAATCCAACCCTAAAAAAGTCAAATAAAGAAAGTCAACTCGACTGTGGCACCTGAATTTACTACGTGGATGTGTGTTTTGGCTACCAACTCGACTGTGGTGTCGAGTTGGACCATCGAGTTGACTAAAAATGAATCGACTCGAGCCTCGCAATCGAGTCACCATCGAGTTGTATCTAAATCATCTATTCTCATCTCCCATTCAGCTTCAAAGTGTGTAATTTTGACATATCCCGTAGAGTCCTTTCACCTCTGGTTTGGATTAGTCCCCAATGCGTCCAAGAACTTTTGATAAAGACTCCATATGCAATATGTATGCAATGCAAATGCAAACCATGCAAATGAACCAAAACGGATTTTAAGATCATGAAAATGCTATGAATATATATGCAAAATGAATTAAATGAGACACCTAAAACTACTTAAAATGCATACATATCAGTTGGGCGTAACTGTGTCAAAGAATTGGAAATTGAGGCAACTTGACGTTAACAATGCCTTCTTGCAAGGCACCTTGATGGAAGATGTGTACATGCCACAACCTCAGGCCTGAGTCGACCCTAATAAACCGCACTATGTCTATAATCTTCAGAAAGCGTTATATGGCATGAAATAGGTTCCCCGATCATAGTATGTTGTTGGATTTATGAATTCGTTGGCAGACACCTCCTTGTTTATTCTTAGACAAGACAAAAAATCATTTATCTTCTCATCTAAGTTGATGACATAGGGGTAACTGGCAATGATTCATGATTGGTGGGACACATAATTCAGGAATTCTCTACCAAATTCTTAATCAAAGACTTGGGAGCACTCTCATACTTCTTAGGGATTTTAGTTAAACAAACACAAGTAGTACTTCACCTCCACCAACAGAAATACATTTCTGAACTTCTCAGAAAGGCTAATATGCACAACACCAAACCAGTAGCTACATCAATGACTACATCACCAAAACTTACTCTCAACAGCGGTGATCCTCTCCCAAATGCGAATAAGTACCGTACACTAGTAGGAAGTCTACATTGCCTTTCTTTCACAAGGCCAAATGTATCTCATGCGGTTAACCGCCTCTCTTAGTTCATGCACCTTCCGACGACAAACTATCTCTAAGCATCACAACATTTTCTCCGTTATCTTGCATGAACATTGACGCATGGTATTTTTTTGTCTAGAAAGAATGTTATGTCTCTACATGGTTATTCAGACGCTGACTAGGCATGTGACATAGATGATTACACATCAACAAATGCATATGTCATTTACATTGGGAACCAACCAGTGTTATGGTCAACAAAGAAGCAGGATACAGTGGCAAGATCATCGACAGAAGCTGAGTACAGATCAGTGATAAACTCAGTACTAGTAATTATGATAACATTGTGGCCACATTTCTATGTACAAATCCAGTCTTTCACAACATAATGAAACATGTCGCTTTGGACTACCACTACATAAGGCAGAAGGGACAATCACAATCTCTTCGAGTAGCACATGTCTCTACAAAAGATCAATTAGTTGATGCCCTTACAAAGCCACTACCCAAAACACAGTTTCACAATCTCACTTTCAAGATTGGAGTGACATATGCTCCTTCATCTTGAGGGGGCATAATAGAGGCATATATACTAAATTCTACAATTTAGGCAATTATATATTGTACAGTATCAATTACATTTAATTGTTGATTCTCTGTATGTGTATATAAACATATGTAACCTACAATGTATGAATAAGAGAACATTACAGTTGATACTTTAATCTGCCAAGATTCATGTTGTTTGATCGGATTTGAATTACTCCAAATCAAGTTTCTGGTTTAGATTGTCTGTTTAGCTTTTATTTGTTGAACAATAATCAATTCTCGTACAACTTGGGATTAGTATAATATATTTTATATTTATATTAGTTAGTTATTTGCTTAAGAGTCATGGTTTTGTCTTACAATACAGTTGCGTCTTTATGTATAGGTGTGTTTCTAGATTAAGTTGTGTCTTTTAAATTCTAAAATCACAATGGTTCATGTGTCTATAAATTAGGAGGCAAACTCATCTGTTTTTCAATTGGTAGAAAGCGTGTGTTGTAAACTTGTAATACTCTGTTTTCGTATTAATAAAGTTTCAATTTCTTACTTGAATTCTTTTGTTTTTTCACATAAACACAAATCTCTTGATACTTTAATCTGGTATCAGAGTTTTATGATTGAGAGGACAAACACAAGCACTAGTTACACAAATTGATTGAGATAAGAAGTTAGCATTCATTTTCACATTGGCGACTCGTAGTAATGCAAGGAACTTCGCATAAAGTCATTCCCATATTCGATGGGGAGAAGTATGACTTTTGGAGCATTAAGATGGCAAAAAAATTTCAGACGTAAAAGTTATAGTCCGTAATTGAAGAAGGTGTGCCACTCAAACCGGCACAGGAAACATTGGAAACTGTGAGAGCAAAGGCACTTAAAGAAGAAGCAATAGAAAATGACATGAACACTTTGCAAATTTTGCAAACTACTGTAACCGATCACATCTTCTCACATATTGCGATGGCAACAATGAGAGTGAAGAGATCAATTCATTCATGGATAAGTTGGTAGATTTAGAGAATCAATTAACTTATCACGATGAAAAGAGGACTGATTATCAATTGATATGGAAAAATATTCATCTCTCTTCCGGCCAAGTTCGATAGCATCGTTAGTGTGTTGAAGCAAACTCGAGATTTAACTACACTTACGAGACTTAATTGATTGGTATTTTACAAGCACATGAAGCAAGGTTGTCAGTCAGAGAAGATCGCTTAAATGAAGGAGCATTCTATGTTCGTAACAAAGGATTGGTTACAAAGAAGGACAATTCTAAGAGTCGTGTCACTCAAGGCAAGAGGTGGTGTGATTACTGCAAAAAGAAAAATCACATGAGCCCTACTGTTAGAAAAAAGCAAGGGATAAAGATCCTAGCAAGGTTAAATGTTAAAATTGTGGTGAGATGGGTCATTATTCGAGCGCTCAAAGAAAAATGAGTAAGCTCGTGAAACACTTGAAGAAGAAGAGGATTCTAGTGAAGAGCACATGATATTTTGTGCAAGTGAAGTTACAACAATTGTCCTAAAGGAGGATTTATGGTTAGTAGATAGTGGATGCACTAACCATATGACTAGAGATGAGAGATACTTCTCTAAACTCAATAGAAGTATCAAAGTCGGTATTAGTGACATTTTGATGACTGCAGGTAAAGGAGATTTTGATGTATGGACACCGTATGGGAAGAAGACTATAAGGAATGTATTCTTGGTGCCTAGGTTGGAGGAGAATCTCTTGAGTGTGTCGCAAATAGTCTTGAGTGGTTATCGAGTGTGTTTTCAAGACAAGAGATGTGTCATTTTGGATGCAAAAGGAAGGGAGATCTTGGATGTTCAAATGACTAACAAGAGTTTCATAGTTAAGATGAGTCTTGTTAAAGAATAAGAAGCCATGAATACAAGTGTGGAGGATGATATTGCGATTTGGCGTAAGAGACTTGGTCATGTATGCAATACTCGTACAACAATTGCAAAACCAAGATTTGGTAAGTGGTTTACCAAAATCCAATATTCACAAGGAGGTGTGTGAGGCGTGTAACCTTGGAAAATAAGCACGCAAAGGTTTTCCAAAGGAATCTCAAACCAAGACAAAAGATACATACAGATGTATGTGGACCAATTCATCATCAATCGCTTGATGGCAACCGATACTTTTTGTTGTTTTTGGATGATTATACTCACATGTGTTGGGTATACTTCTTAAAACAAAAATCAGAAGCCTTTCAAATGTTCAAGAAGTTTAAACCAATGGTCGAGAATTAATTGAGCTATAAAATCAAGGTGTTGAGATTCGGTGGTGGTGGTGAATTCGTCTCACAAGATTCAACAAATTCTGTGAGGAATAAGGGATTGATAGGCAAGTGACATTGACTTATTCGCCAAAACAAAATGGTGCAACCAAGCATAAGAATAGGTATTTGGTGGAGATGGCAAGAGCAATGATCTTTGAACAAGACTTGCCACTTAAGTTTTAGGCAGAAGCAACTTATACCGCCGTTTATTTGCAAAACTGATTAACTTCTAAGGCCATAGGGGATGGAATAACGCCTATAGAGATTTGAAATGGTCACAAACCAAATGTGTCTCACTTGAAGATATTTGGGATTATATGCTATGTGCATATTGCCGATCAAAAGAGAAGGAAGTTGGATGCCAAAGCAAAACATGGAGTGTTCGTTGGTTATAGCAATCAATCAAAAGGCTATAGAGTTTTCGTGTTGGAAAATGAGAAGATTGAACTGTCAAGGGATGTTGAGTTTGAAGAGAACAAGAGATGGAAATTAGGATAGAAAGGAAGAAGTTAAGAAAACTCTTCTTTTACCCATGAACAAACAAAAAGGAGATGAAGAGCAACAAGACATTGAGGAACATTTTGAAAATGTTACAAATCCAACTACTCCGCAAGGCATCGAGTTTCAAACTATTGAAGAAGGAGAATCATCTCAACCTTGTAGAAAGTACAAATATATGAATGAGATCATGCGAATAGCACCAAGGGTCGAAAGAAGCACAATTCATAGAAGCATGTCACTTTGCACTTGATGAACCGCAAACTTACAATGAAGCATGTGTAAGTAAAGAATAGAGAGATGCAATGAAGGACGAGATACATATGATCGAGAAGAACAAAATATGGTAACTTGTAGACAAACCGGAAAACAAGAATATTATAAGCGTGAAGTGGATCTACAAAATCAAGACGAATGCAAATGGTGATCCGATCAAACACAAAGCAAGGTTATTTGCAATGGGTTTTACTCAAGAGTATGGAACCGATTACTTGGAGGCTTTTGCTCATGTTTCTAGACATGATACAATTCAAGCTTTACTTACTTTTGCGGCTCAAATGAAGTGGAAATTGTATCAAATGGATGTCAAGTCGGCCTTTCTCAATGGCGACTTGAAAGAAGAGGTGTATATATTACCACCACTTGGTTTTGTGATAGAAGGGGAGGAAGACAAATTTCTAAGGCTTTATAAGGCACTTTATGGCCTAAAGCAAGCCCCTCGAGCATAGTATGGAAGTATTGATTCTTACTTCACTCAAAATGGGTACAAAAGGAGTTTGAATGATGCTGCCTTGTACATCAAAAAATAAGGAAAAGATGTGTTGATTGTGATTCTTTATGTTGATGATATTATAATTACTTAAAGTAATGTTCATTAAATCAACACATTCAAGGAGAATATGAAGAATGAATTTCGAGATGACCGATCTTGGATTGTTAAACTACTTCCTTGGCATGGAAGTAATGCATGATGAGAATGGAATATTTCTTCTCAAGAAAAGTATGCAAACAAACTTGTTGATAAGTTTGGAATGAAGCAAAGCAAAAGTGTAAGTACTCCGCTTACACCACAAGGAAAGGATGAAGAAAATGACAAAAAGTATGAAGACTCAACCAAGTATAGAAGCATTGTTGGAGGACTTCTCTACTTGTGTGCCTCAAGACTAGATGTGATGCACTCAAGTTCTTATCTTTCGAATACATGTCATCATCGAGTTTGAAGCATTATCAAGAGGCCAAAAGGGTAATAAGGTATGTCAAAGGAATTTCGAAGTATGGAATACATTTTACAAGTGTATATGCACCAAGGTTGTTAGGCTACTTGAACAGCGATTAGAGTGGTTCTATTCGAGATAAAAAGAGTACATCGGGCTATGCATTTACTCTTGGATCAACTATGTTCTGTTGGCAATCAAGTAAACAACAAACCATTGCTCAATCCACGACAGAGGCAGAATACATCGCCGTTTGTGCAGCCACAAATCAAGCCATTTGGTTACAACGATTATTTGAAGATTTTGGCTTACAATTCGAGGAGGGAGTTCTGATCTTGTGTGACAATAAGTCAGCCATAGCAATTGGCAAAAATCTGGTGCAACATCGAAGGACAAAACACATATAGATCAAGTATCACTTTGTTCATGAAGCACAACAAAAGGAAATCATTCAATTGGAGTTTTGCAAAGGAGAAGATCAACTCGCTGATATCTTCACAAAGGCGTTAGGAGTTCAAAGTTTGAAGATCTTCGGAAGAAGCTTGGAGTCAAGGCGAAAAACAAGATTTGATTAAGGGGAGTGTTGAACTATAATTAATTCTCATATAACTTAGGATTAGGATTAGTATAATATATAGTTTATATTTATATAACTTAAGATTAGTATAATAGAGATTTGTGTCTTTACGTATAAGTGTGTTTCTAGATTAAGTTGTGTCTTTTAGATTCTACAATCACAATGGTTCGTGTGTCTATAAATTAGGAGACAAACTCATTTGTTTTTCAATTGGTAGAAATTGTGTGTTGTAAACTTGTAATACTCTATTTTTGTATTAATAAAGTTTCGATTTCTTTCTTGAATTCTTTTGTTCTTTTCACATAAACACAAATCTCTTGATACTCTAATATTATTGACTTTGGTTTTACTCTCTTCTTGATCGTAGATAACTTAGATTATGAATGTTGATATGCTTAAATCTGAGGTGATCAAAGAGTAAAGGATACAATTAAGATAATAGATACATTCAGATGGAAACATTGTTTTTTAAATCACAATTGAATAAATAAGGTTTGATCACAATTCAAACCCCAAAACTATAATCATTATCACATGTGGTTGTACATCCTCTAAAATCAAATTCCGGTGGGAAAAACCGCTAACATAAATATTTAAGTATTTGACCAAACACTTCGACCAATTGGATGCATTGTTTGACGTTATTTTTAATTTCATAACTTACAATATTTATTCATATATAACAGTTATTGTTTGTCTATAAGTTACAATATTTACAAAATTATTTACAAAAATTATATATAAATTATTGTAAATCACATAGATTTTTAGGGATGAAAAAAATCACATAAGTATTCATATAATAAATGTACCTTTCATAAACAAATAAAAACAACAAAGTTTACCAATCGAAGAAAACAACAATTGCTAATTACTGCCTCAAGTGTAGAAATTTTCATCGAAAGTTCCTTCTGGGACATCTGATAATATTGGAACGATACAGAGAAGATTAGCATGGCTCGTGCGCAAGGATGACACGCACAAATCAAAAAATGATTTGAAACGAGGTTATAATTAACGAAAACTTTTGTTTTACTCGTTTATCATTGATTAACTTAAACGGACTACCTCATTAATCCAATGTCTGATGGATCGGACAACAACAATGACTCAGAGAGTAACACAACATTAGACAACATGTCTCTTGCCACTCAACCGCCAACTCCTCCGCCAACAAATGACTTCACTCAAGTGGAAAACACAATTTCTCTCACCGCAGTAGTCACCGTTGATGATGTGATTATGAACAATCACGAGACCTTTATCTCCGATGTCAATGCTCTTCCACAGACAGAGAAAGAAACAGAAGTTCTCTTTAGTATGAGCCAAATGGCAGAATCATCAAGTGCAGCAAGCATACAGAAGAGAAACGTGGAAACAGATGAAGTTTTGGCCATGTTCGAAGCTCGAGATGATTAATGCGTTTACGTTTTGTTATGTTTCTGCCTGTTCTCGTCAAGTATTTTGGTTTGGGCTTAGTCTCTTGTTTTAGGCCTAAGTTCTTTTATGTAGATGTTATCCTAACCTTTGGCCCAGATTTTAATATTATTAGTGTTTAAAAAAAACGGCCATTTTAGTATCTCACAATGTTTCGCTTATAAGAACTTTCAACTCATATCAACACATTCACTAGCCAACCCCAGACGAAATCTCTTAGGGTCATTGCAATAATCATAGATCATGAAGTTACTTCTGACCCATTTAAGCCTTTTCATGCTATTGTCATCGATCCCTTCCTTGAGCCACGAGCTCGAGACATCACCACCGCAAGTTACAATAGATCTAACACAGTTTTGAAGCTCATAGGTCCGGTAATAAGCCGTGAAAGGCGCTTTGGACCAGTCAGTCTTCACGAGCCCGCCTCTTGTAGCCCAATCATCTCCATTCCATAAGCTTGAATGGACTCTCATTGCTTGTTTCTCCGGGTAAGATACATTCTTTGTCTTTATGTTCTTGAATTCTCTTATCGGTGTATTATCCACATAGAATCTGCTAAACACTCGACTCTTAAATACTGCTACAAATTTCTAATTTATGCTAAGAGATGAATAGAGATCAGGTATATGTTTAGCATTTACATTATGGTTTTAGGGTTCCAAAGGATGGAGTAAGTGTGGAAATCGACGGTGGGATCGAACCAGAGACGAAATTGTTGTTCTCTATCACCTTTCCCTTGTGTGATCACATTTGTATGGACTGTGTATGGATCACCACTTACATTCCCCAAGAATTCGAAGTCTATTTCATCCCACATCGCTCCTTTAGATGCTACCTACGCAACACACACACACATGATACACTGTCTTAACATAATTATCATCAGACCAAAAGTGATTCAAACAATAAGATAAGTTTGGAAAATTCTTACATAGTAAGATGTGACCGTACCAGCGGAGTATCCATGGACGAGCTTAAGCTCCATAGAGATCTTACCAAACAAAAACTCAGCTTTGGATTGAAAACCAGAGCCGGAAGCTCTGTCAAGAGATAATGTAATAGCTTGGCCGTTTTCGAGTATTTTTGCTTTGTCGCCTCCCCATATAATGTCAACATCTTTTCTGAAATCACCTGCCAACACTAAGGACCACATGAGAGAGAAACATGGCAAAATAAACACAAAGATGAGAATTTGTGAGCAACCCATGTCCTGTTTTGGGAAAGTTTAATGGTTGGTCAAAGAAAATTTATAATTGAGGAAAGATGTAAAGAGGATAGACAGTGACATCTGGGTTAATCAGAGGATTAGAAGGAGAAGCAATTTGTGTTAAGTGATCGATGGCCAAGTTTTGGCTTGAGAGCAAACAGATGGACAGCGAAGCAACTTTTGCAGACACATGTTAAAAATAAGGCTTTGAATTCAATAAAAGATTCAAAGTTGCTCCTTCATCCGAGCATTTCAAGCGGCTTATTATCAAATAAAATCAACCTATTGGGTTTTAAGGTCAGTTGTAATGCCTTAACCGCCGTCATAATGGAACCTGCAATCATTCAGGACATGAGTGAGCAAGTCAAGATTCTTAAAAGAAGGTTGCTAGAAGCTCAAGATCGTCAGAAAAGCTATGCAGACAAAAGGCGGAAAAGTTTAGAATTTGAAGTAGGAGATTTGGTGTACCTGAAGATGAGGATATTCCGAGGAGTGGATTGTTGGGCTAAGAAAGGGAAACTCAAGTCAAGGTACATGGGATCCTACCCCATCACAGAAAGAATTGGAGCTGTTGCATATCGTCTTGAGTTACCACCAGAGCTCACAACTTTTCATGGTGTTTTTCATGTGTCGGTGCTCAGGAAAGTAGTCACCGAGCCAGAGCTTATTATCTCGCAACCACCAGATGACTTAGGGTCTGATTTATCGGTGAGAGGAAAACCGGTAGCAATCGTAAACAGAAGAGAGAGTGAACCCAAGATAAAAAAAAAAGTAAGACAATTCAGATTAGCTGGGAGAGGAATGGAATCTGAGAGTTAACATGGGAGTCAGAGAGGGAAATGCGAGAGGATTACCCAGAGCTCTTTAAAGATGAGAGAGTGATCACTGAGAAGGACGAATTCCAAGAAGTGGGGGAGAATTGTGAGACCCAACTCAGAATTTAGTGTTATTTTCGTGGCCAATCAAGCCCAATAAGTGGAGAAAGTGAATTTTGATCTAAAAGAGAAAAATATGTTGAGTTGTTAAGGAAAGAAGAAGGGTTGTCAACTTAACTCTAAGACAAAGTGGTAGCTCTTATTTAAACGACTAAACCCAGTGCCGACCCACTTTTTTTCCTTCTCCTATCTGCAAACTTGAGCTTCCAATTCACGCTTTGTGTTCCTGAAAGTCGTAGAGCCAAATACAGAAGCTTCAACCTGGTAAGGAATCCAGTCTGAACAGCATAGTTTCGGGGTCCATAACTCTTGATTTACTGATTCATTGATCGTGTTTTTCATGTGACTGGAAATATCTTTCTCTCAAAAATTTGTAGCCGCAAACCGCTTGTCGATCGGAGTTTTATTGAGGAAGTTACGATCAATCTAAGGTAAGACTTTGAAACTGGTCGTTGTTTCAGAAACGTGGCCGTTTTGCTAACTTTCGGGGTTTACAACTAATCGGTCATTGGGTCTCTGATACTGAGCTTTATAGGTTTGGAAAGAGCTTGCTCTCAAGATTTCATAGCCGAAAGCGGATCTCAATCTGAGTCGTATTAACGAAGATACAGCCTGCTTAAGGTATGACGTTGAGTCAGTTATGTTTCAGTCTTGGTGAAAAATCTGGGAATTGTTATGATATCTGTTTTCGACTTGGCATATATAGGATTGATTTCCGACTAGATTTGTGAAAAGAAAGCTAGATCAAGGTTGGTTTTTCATAGAGGACATATCCAGGAAACTAACAAAACCTTACCTTCGAATCGTGGTAAGGATTGATCAGAATTTGTGTGGCTTGTCCCGCAAGTAACCACTGTTGACCTGAGTGTATGAACCCTAACTTTTGTTTGTTGCTTGTGCATGAAGGTAGCTGCTGAGTTTTGGGTATCAACCTAATTATCTGCAATTATCGAACTGTTCACCGGTCAATCGAGGTGAGGACGTGATCTGCGAGTCTTAAAGTTTTAATTTAATTAAAGTTAAATTTATCTTATTAATTAAATAATTATTAAAGTATTATATTAAATATAAATTATAAGTAAAATATAATATAAATATAAATATTTTCTTATAAATAAAAATAAGTATATAAAAATTATATTTATTATATTATTAAGTTTAAGTAATTGTGTGACTGTTTGTTATTAGGTTAGTTGCGTGATTATATTATATGATAAATAAATAAATAAATATATATATGAATAATAATTATATGCGTGATATAAGTTATGGTTGATAATAAATATTTTGAGTTGGTAAAGTGAAAAAGAATATTTAAGAATGTTGTAAAAGCTGTCTCTTAAAGATTGGTGACGTGGAATTCAACTTTGGCTATGGGCCGGCATTCCTGCGGAAAAGAGACAGATGGTCTGAAGTGATCCGACGGGAACGCTTTAGCCCAAAAACCACTGACGAGCTAGGGAGGATCGATATTTAAGTCGTGGTCTCCCAAACAAGTGCTTGAACCATCTAGAGGATGGTGGGCCATTATGTGTGGAGTTGGCTGCTACGACGGACCAACATGTTTGGTACAACTCGTTGAAAAACACGAGTTGTATATGATTGCTTTCTGTGTTAGGATATATTTGCTTTAATTAGGATATAACCTTAAGCCTCAGTGAGCAGAAGTGATCTCTTCACTGAGTATTTTTATACTCACCCCTCCCTTTTCCCTTTTTTCCAGATCAGTTCGAGGTTCGTGAGTAGCTGGTTTGAGTTTTCTGATTTATTTGGAGTTTTTGTTTCCAATTTTATTTTATTATTTCACTGACATTTTCGTTTAAGTTATTTCTTTAATTTTTAAATATTATTTTATTTAATAAAGTTATGTAAGATTTTGGGAATATTTTCGAATTTAATTAATAAAATATTATTTTTGGCATTTAATAACACGTTGTCTCCAAAGTTGAGAGCTGGGTGTTATATCAGTCCTGTTTCAAACCAAACTGAATTTAATCGATCAGATTTAAAGGTCGGTTTAAATCAGTTTCGATATGGTTTAATATGTTGCATCTAACGCATACGAGAGTACTAAAAGTCAAGACTAACCGTAAGTCAACTAGAGGAGATGAAAGTACAAAAAAAAAACGACCGAGTTCTTGATTTGGTTTTGGTTCGAGTTTGGATTTGGTGTTTTTTAGGATCCATTTGAGAACTTTACATGTCCAGTTCTATTAATAAATTTGTTAAACTTTTATCAATAAAACATAATTTTAAGGCAGTAAAAAATTAATTAATTAATATTATAATAATTCCTAAGATATTCTTCACCTTTTCAAATCTATATAGTTTACCTATTTATACTAATTTTTAAAAAACAAATAATAATCAATAACAACATTAACAAAATCAAACTATTTAAAATAAACTCTTAACATATGTTTTATTATTTATTTGAGCAATATGTTCTTAAAGTTTCTATTGCAATCTATGTTTGAATATATATATATATATATATATTTTAAATATAATAATTTTTTTTATATACATTTGATTATATAATTTTACTTACACTAATAATTAAGGGATACTTTGTAAAGAAAAAGTCTATTTCAAAAGTGAAGGAATAAATAAAAATCATCAAATTTGAAGTAAAATATAAAAAGTTATTAAGAAATGAAGTACTTTAAAGAAGGTTTATCTCTAAATGTAGAAGATGAAGTAGAAGTTAAAAAAAAAAAAAAACAAAGAGGGAATTGGGGATGAGGCACGTGGAAGCAACATGCAGCGATATCATCGAACTCCACTACCTCTCATTTCCTTTCCGTCGTTTTCGCCGCTTTTTTCCCTCCAGTGATCGACTCCGTCCAGTGCAAAGAGGCCACTTTTTTGCTTTTAGTTGCTGTGTTTTGCTTGGCTTTTCCCATACGTGGCATAGACTCTCATCAATGCTTTCTTCTTGTGACGGCGATAGATCTGGACGACAGTTCAGTCGAGGCAGGTTGATCGGTTTCATGATTGATTTGCTAGGGGACGACAAGTCTCGAGTTGTGATTTCACTCATCTCTCCTCGTCTTCATCTTTTGTGGCAGCTTCAAACTTGTTCGATGAGAGGATCGTCACTTCTTGTCGTCAAAGTTGATTTATGGCGGTGGCTCGTCTCTACCATTACTTTCTCTATATCTAGTCATGATTCCCATTGGTGATTTATTTCTCCATTAGACTTACCCCGACGAGTGCTCAATCTTATAGAACTGCTCAGTGTTCTGGTTTTCTTTATGTGATGCAGCATGCAGATGTGTGATGTTGTACTTTGGGTGTCTTGATCAAGCTTGTGGTTATGTTCTATACAGAGATCCTAGGGAGTGTCTTTTTCCTAGTTCTCCTTTGAATCCTGCTTTTGGATTGCGTTTCGAAATCTGGCTATTCCATCTTCCTTTGGCTTATTTGGTTGTTGTTTAGGGGTTTTTCTAGAGTTCTAGTTATGGCCTCTTTTTATAATTGCTTGACTTTATGATATGATTCTCCTAGAATCGGCACTCACAAGGATTGGGAACGAAGGGGATAGGCTCTTGCAATCTCAACGAGAATCAAGAGGATGTGGATCGAATGGAACTCACAAAGGCTATGGCGATGCCTTTGATACACCAATCCAATCTTCTATAGATATTACACACTATAGAGGATCAGAATCTCATGGATATTACACACCNAATAGAGGATCAGAATCTCATGGTTATTACACACCACAAGAGATGAACTCAAGAGACACTCTCAAGAACAAAAGGAAACGAAAAG
>OVAX01000458.1:0-80443 GCA_900406405.1 Lepidium africanum
ATATGGATGCAAAATTAACTATATTAGAGCTGTGAAATATGCTAAAATGTATACACATCACCTCGCCACGACAATGATTCAAGCCAACTCCCAACAAAATGCTACCCTTAAAGAAATTTTAGAAGTATACAGAGCACCTTTCAGCCAATATTAATGTGCATAAATATTCTATCATCTTCGGTTTGAAGATCAACCCGCAACATCAAATTGACATTCAAGCTCTACTAGATATTTATAACCTGGGAGGACATGTAAATATCTAAGCTTTCCCTAATGCTTTAAGTGCTCAAAGAAAGAGTTACTCTTCATTATTAAAGAAAATCTCAAATCCAAAATGTCATCTGGGTTTACAAAAATGTCATCTATAGGTGGAAAAGAGACTTCACTGAAGGCAGTTGCTCTAGCCCTGGACATAAGATTTTTCAAGCTCCCCAAGTCCTCATGTGTATCGATGACGACATCTACGTTTGAGTTTTGGTGGCATTCATCCAAAAACAAAAAGAAGATTCATCGGAAGAAATGGGATTCATTATGTCTGCCAAAAAATTTAGGTCGATTGAGATTTAGAGATCTTAAAAGCTTTAACCAAGTTCTCTTAGCTAAACAAACATAGAGAATGGTTTAAGATCCAGATTCTCCTTCCATATAGTCCTCTCATCACTTATATTTTACACTTTTTGTGTTACATAACACATAATATGTTTATATACATATATATATATATATATTTTGTCAAGAAATTTTGGAAATTTCAATAAAGGTACGCAATATCTTTTGGCCATCGGAAAAAGACCACGGAAAAAGAAAATGATACTAACAAATTATATTGGGAAAGTTTATATAAGATGCCACTTTGAAAAAAAGGACAACATATTATATTAAAAATCTTCACTATGGTGAGCTTAAGATCATTTATGCAACACGTAATCTCTCAGCATCTTTAGGTTGCAAATGGAAATTTGCAAATAACAAAAATATAAACCAAGAAATTCGTTTTATTAAAGATTTTTTTTTTTCAAAAGAAAAATTCTTGTTAGATTTGAACTATTCTAGAAACAACATAGAACAATTCACTAACTCTCTAAAACTTATACCCTAAATTCTTAAATGCTAGATTTACAATTAAAATCTCTTTTATAGTGATAAGGGCTCACAAGTTTGTTCCTCAAAACTCTCATTGTCTCATAAAAGCGGATTTTATCAAAACAACCAAATCTTCCCTTGATAAGATATAATCTTCATCTCTTGATAAAATCTTATCTCCTGTTTAGTTCTTTTTTTAAAAAAATTTTGAAATAGCTTCCACTCCACGTCTCTATGTGATTCTCACACGATCCTCATTAAGCAGATCATTGTGACTTGCATGTGACCTCTTCATCAACAACAAGCATTTTCATAGGTCTCTCAAGAAGTGCAACCAAATATATTTACCTTTTTGCATGTCGGGTGGCAATCTAATGTTTACTACTTTTCCAATTGTTTTCCAACCTATAGATTGGCTGCTTCTTTGCCTTTACTTTACGAGCACTCTTACTTCTCTCAGATTCTATCATCTTTCTCTTCTTTTTTCTAAAGTAACAAATTCGATGGATGCAAAGCTTTTGGAAGCACTTCAGCAGTTTGATCTTGGCCGTGAGGATCCAAAGATATTCATCCCTCACCAAGCATATGGTTTGTTTTTGGCCAGAAACAGACTAGCTTTATTGGGCGTCCTTTGAACACATCATAAAAACCTTTCAAGAACGTGACGAAGAACTACCAAGTGAATGAGATTTATTATTGAGAGTACACAGGTGGATTTATCCCCATTTTATTTAGTTCTTTTTTCTCATTAGAGATTGACCTCCTCTTTATTCTAAAAAAAACCATGCCTCTTTAACAATTGGTTCGTGGTATTACATAGGTGGGAAGACTATCCTCCTACTAACTACCTCACTTTCATTGAGCTATGGGTTCAACTATGAGGTATGCCTCTTCAATATGTTTTAGAACAAATGGCTCACATTATTTCTAGTACACTGAAGAAGTTCTAATGGTGGATTTTGAGGCTTCAACTCTTTCTCATCCACCATTTGTTTGTGGGAGAGTCAAATTCCGTGTTACTGACCGATTTAGGTTTTATTGGCAAGTAAGGCTTCAAAATGGAGACTTAATTGAGGTGAGGTTTTTCTATGAAAAAACTCACTCACTTATGCTTTCACTGCCAATATATCATCCACAACTCAAGTCATGTCCTTACTACCCTCCTATAGCTAATTTCTATGTGGATGCCATGAATTATAAGGATAACCAAGCCACATAGAGTTTGGTTTCCTTTTCCTACCAATAATCTTCATCCTCTCTACCTCCCTCAACCTTTACACATCCAAGAAGTCCCATGCATATGCCCTTAACACAACTAAACACAGTGGATACAACAGCCTATAACTCTTTCAGCGAGACATTGGAACATCTTATTCATATGCAATGCATGTATTCGTAATGATCTTGCAACAATATCAAACTCACACTCTCTGCCAAAGGACCGTGTGAACTCTCCAAAAAGGAAGATATCTCGAGAAGAAAATCAGAATGGCGCAAATAAGAGAGTTAAGAGTATCTAATTACTCAATCTTAGAGCATCTGCATTAGTGACATAGGATTATAGGTGTAGCTAGTGGTATTGTGTGTCAATTTTTGACAATTGAGACAGAGTCGAGACACCATTTCATAGTGAAAATTAACTTGAATCCTCTCACCATTGTGGAATCGAATTCTCTTATAAAGCTTTAAGCGACTGTCTGTGTTCAAGTTGATTTTAGCACGTACCAGAAAAGATCTCGAGAGCGAGTGTTCTTGAACATCAATCTCCACCACTTCTCCCAAAACGCTTGCTATCATGTGTATAGTGGTTGCAGAGGTGTAATGCAGCGGGAGATCAAGTACTTGTCTCTTGTGTAAGTGGTTAGCAGAAACGTTTAACGAGGAAGAGTAATAATTATCTCGATATGTACAGACCCGTGATACGGAGAGAAAAGAGCAAAAGGTGACAGAAAATGGTAGAGGGTAAAGGAGATATTTGGCTTGTAGTGAGTTATTTGGAAGGATTAAATGAGATATGGCTAAAGTGGACGAGGTTATGGTGATGATATGTAATAAATAATGTACTAGGAATGAGATATAAATGTGTTAGTCATATACCATAGGAGATTCATTAACTATGTTGAAAGTTGATTGGCATTTGAGACGTGGATGTTGATGCGTGGCCTTCAGTAGCAAATCGGATCCAATTTGGTAGTCCTCTACTTAAATAGTCATTAACTCGATGGTCAGTAACTACGCTCTTGGTAATTAAACTAGCCATGATGTTATCTTTTCATTTGATAGTGAGTAAATTCATTATAGAGAAAGCCTTCATCAAGCTATGGATCTGCTTGAGTAAACCAGAAAATCTAGGCCAATTTTCTTTGCTATTGATGACACTCCATATTTTCGTATTATCAGTCGAGATATTAATCTTTTGAATGTTGAAATCACAGAGGCATTGTAGTAGCCATTGGAAGCCAAGTAGATGGAGGTGGAGGTTTGATTGCGTGAGAAGGAAGGTGTGTCTTGAGTGATACCACTATTGGTTAATTTTATCTTCCAAAATCCAAGAACCTCCATGAAATCCACCCTTCTTATTATTGGCCATAGACCAGTGAATGCAATGGTTTATCTCAGTGTCTCCTCTAGTTACCTTGTCTACCACGTTATTACTGAATCGTCGATGATGTTCTGTATTATTTTTGTTACCTTCAATCTAGGCTCTTATTTTAATTTTTACATCATTTACAATCACTCGTAGGTCTTGATCCCTTTTCTCTATGACCATGGAGTTATGGTTTTTCCAAATAGCCCACAAAACCCATGGGTAAACAAATTTGATATCTTCCGGGAGGTTACGCATTTGACTAATCTTGATTAAAGAATGTATATTACCAATTATAGAGGGTTCATTGAAACCACCTTGAGGTGAGGGGAATTGGACGAGTGACCAAATTTGTCTTACTGGAGGCATTGGAATAGCATGTGATTTATGGTTTCTGAATGCGTGTTGCATATGGGGCACTTGTCGTTGTCTATGATTTTCCGATGTTTAAGTTGTGCTTTGAAATTCAACTTTCTATAATCGGATATAAAATTTTAAGGAAAAATATATTTGAAAATATATGAAAATACTGCAAAAGTTTGGATTGTTAGATTTGACACTTGGAAGAATCTTGCTAATGAGTAACTTTTGAAACTTAACTTTATATAATAGGATCTTGTTGATGAGTAACCTTTTTTAAACTCAACTTTATATAATAGGATACTGCAAAAGGTGGGATCATTAGATTTGACACATGAAAAAATAATGTTTATTAGTAACTTTCATGAACCCAACTTTATATAATAGGAATTATTTTAGAATAATTAATAAAGATGATTATTTAATCCTTTTTATGTTAGGATTGTGAATAGAGATAAATATTTCATGGGAAAAATAAATATTTGAGGAAAAATATATAACAAAATATATGAAAACTAGATGATGTCCCGTGCTATGCACGGGATATATTTTTGTAAATATTTATTATGCATTTGTATTTATTTTTATTTATTTATGATATTTATATGTGATATTTGATTTCTTTTTGTTTACTTCATGGTTTAATTTATATATATATAATTATTAATTATATATATATTTGATATACTTTAAAAATCAATTTTTAATGATGATCGATGTTCTATACGAAATATATTTATCGATCTTTGTTGATTTATGTTTTGATGCATTTCAATATTAACTTTTTAACTCGTGTCATTTAAGTTTTTAGACTTGTATTCATTTAGATTTTTAGATCTGAGTTTATTTAGGGTTTCAAACTTGTATTCATTTGTAGTTTAGATTCATGTTCATTTAGTTTTGTAAACATGTGTTCATTTAGGTAACTGTTCAAACCGGATCTAGCACGAGGAGGTAAGTCCACGATTCTGATCAAAGAGGGCAGATTAGGCAAGGATTCTTTCAGGGTATTGGAGAACAAGAAGTATATTGCGAAATTGGATGATTGCCGAATACAATGTATTGCTTAATGTCTAGTGCCAAAAAGTGGATCTTTTCTTTGAAAGACCTCTCCCTCTATTTATAGGCCATAGAGGCGGTTACAAAGTAGATTAGATAAAGGAAAATATACAAGTTTCTAGATAAGACCGTATCTAGAAGATTTTTGCTAGATTTTCGGAAATTTTCCTTGTTGGAATAGGAAAATTTCTATTTCTTTGTTTGCTGACGTGTCGTCCGACTTCCTTCAAGCCTCCGAGAAGGGAATCTTCCGAGTTGAGACTTCGATAAACTTGCCGAGTTCAATACTTAGAATTTGGTCCATTGTTTCCATGGACCGAAGTAGGATCTCGTATCCACCTCCAACAATTTTCTCCCCCAGATTCGGAAATCTGTTGCCGAGTTTCCGAGTCGGAAAGTTCTCCGTTTCTAGAATATTTGGTCCACATGTCATTTCACGATTGGGTTATTTGAGGCGGTTTCCTCGCTTTCTTTAAGTCATCATTTCGCGCCGATTCGCCTTCCGCTATTTTTCTATAAATACCGCTCCAGTTTCTTTACTTTTGACCTTCGTCCGAGATTAACGAGGTAACTTCTCTCTCTTCTTTCTCTCTCTAATTTAATTTCTGAGTTGCTGTACTTTTATAATCCACTGCCATGGAGAGGGATAGGTCTGAATCTAGTTCTGAGAATTCTGATTCTAGTTCCAGTTCTTCTTCGGCATCCAGTAGTAGTAGGACCCACGATTATATAGATATATATTTTTCCAACAGTCCGCTTAGCGATTTAGGTGACTGGTACAATGAACTCGATGTCGTGCCATAGATCATCAATTCGAAGAGACTTGAAAAACTCTATGCTGCGTGTCCCGAGATGGAAGATATTGACATTAAATTCCAAACTCTAGTGCCCGACCTTGGACTCCTCCAGATGGATATGTTGCCATCTATAACTGGTGGTTCACGGAATCCAAAGTGTGGTTTCTGATCCCAGATCTCCTCCCTAGGTACTATTATGCTCGGAGGATTACAATGACTCCGCTTGGAATCTCTAGAGTTGCAAACATAGTGGGGGTTTTGATCCTCAGCAGCGAGACAGGTGTTGACATTTCAACTCGGTTATTCGAGGACATGACTAATTTTTGTGAAGTCAAGGCCTCAAAAGGGATGTTCTTTGCCAAGGCCAAAACTGGCCTATGATTTTTTTACGAGCCGAATTCTAAAGTTATCGATTGGAAGACTTGGTATTTCTTTGTTCATCCCAAAGATGTCTTTCGTCCACTAAGGCCTTTGGAATTTCGTACTTCCTGGGCTAGAACATCTAGTAGATTTCTACGAATGACGATGTTTTGCCTATACTTATCTCCTGAATATTTACATTTATTTCCTTTGTTATACAGTTAAGCACCCGTCTACCGCTGTTTGTCCTCGCCTCCCCAAGCTTTTCAGCGTTCCTCGGCTCAACTGGAAGTTCTTGCTCGATGATCTTCTCAAGAAGACTGCTTCTCGATATCAATGGGGTAAGTTTTATAAACGGAATTGGCATTTGTAGTCTTAAATTGATGTCCGACTGCTATTCATTTTCTCAGGAGTTCTGCAAGCTGACATGAGGGTTGACGACTTCACCATGCCTAATGTTTTTGGTGGCCTAGACACTATTTTTGGAGATGTCCCGACTTCCTCTGCAGAAGTCGGCACTCTCCCACCTGCTGATTCTGTCCCTGAAGAGGACTCATCTACCATGGTGCAGCCTGCTACTGTTTCCGAGACTCCAGTTATCGACTTGGAGTCTCAAGAAGTTGAAATTCCGGCCTCTAAGGCTAAGGCTGTTCTTCCCGAGAAGATCAGTAAGGGTTCCATGGGTTCCCCATCTTCTAAGAAGAAGAAGATGAAAACCCTTGTCAAGGTTCGGGATCTAGAATCCCCAGCATCTCCATCTGGTTCCTCGGGCATAAAGAAGAAGCCCGAGAAGAAGGAGTCGAAGTTGATACTAAGCGTTTAGGCGACGAGGTGATTAGACGTTGTTTGGTGATGCCAAGTCACGCTGCTGCTCTTTGGGTTGCTCGGAAGGCAACCAACAAATGCCAAGAGCCTCTTCTTCCTCCTGAAGTTCCCTCCAACAAGAGGAGTAAAACTTTCGGGAACTTCTATTTCAAATACGCCTTTGAAGAGTCGGCACCAATTAAGGATTGCGAGGTGGAAGGGGCCGACTTATTGCGCTTCTTTTAAAATTCTATCGAGGCTCTTCCTCATGTCTTCGAGATGGTCAACCTGGAGGAGTACATCGCCATAGCAAAGTCGACATTCTCGGTTAGTATTCAATTTCCCCCTTTTTTTTTTGTTTATTTGACTTGGCTTATTTCTGACCTTTTGTCTCAGCTTCCTTCTCTTTTTCAGATGATCGCCCAGATGAATTGGGTTCTCTTGGGGAAAGCGAAGGTGATGGCTGTTGAGGTTGAGAATGCCCGCCGGTTAAATGAGATATCGGAGCAGCTAGAGAAATCTCACCAGGAGGCGGTGGAGGCTAGATCTTCTTTTGTGGCTGTTTAGACCGATATAACTCGGGTAACATATGAGTTAGAGGCGGAGCGCTTGAAATCTCTAAGGTACGAGAAGGAGATTTCTGCTCTTGAGGATGCTTCAAGGTCTGCAACTGAGCTCCGAGATTCTGCTTTCCGGGCGGTAGAGAAGCATAAGGTGGCCATCTCCTCTCTTCAGGACGGCATATGCACCTTTAAAGGTAACGTTAAGTACTTTCAACCTTTTACATGTTAAAAATGTTGACGAGTTTTCTTTTTTTCCAGGTTCCTTGGTTGATCGCCTCAAAAGGATCTCAGACTGTTTCAATTTCTTTGAAGCAAGTTTGACCAATCGCTTGGGCTATGCTCAGATGTGTGGCTATGACCATCTCCTACAGCGCATGCTAAGTCGGAAGAATCTGATTCATGCTGATGTTATCTCCTTTGGGGATTCCGGTCTTGCTTATGCTAGGGCCCTTGTCGAGAAGAAGGTTGTCAAGGTTTTTCATCCAGACGACTTGGTTATGTAGACCTTTGAGTTTTGCAAGTCTCCCAACATGGAGGAAGTCACTTTAGCTCAGAACGAGGTGCTTGCGTTTAGGTCAGATTCGAATGAGGTAGCTATGCCCGGGAGTGAGGATTGTGCAAACGTTAGTGTAAAGAATTTCAAAATTTTATATGTTCCTATTCAGGGTTTTGACCGGTATGGCTCAAACAAAAATATTATTTTTTTCAAAGGTTGCCGACAAGGAAGTCTTCGTTGAGCAGGGAAATACCGAAGTAGAGCAGGCTGGGACTGGCGCTTAAACTTTCTCTCTTTTCTTCTTTCTTTTAATATGTTTTATTTTTTTCTTTTTGTAAAAAACATATTCATTCCCTTTTATGGGAAATTTGTAAAAACATTTTTTATTATATTTTGAATGTATAATATTCCACTATTCTCTCTTGTTTTGGAAAATTTCAAAGTTCGTTCAATGAGGTTTAAAGACTCGATTAACTATGATCAAGATCTTTTGGTTTTGGCACAGCTTAGTTGACTCGTCTTACTTTTGTGCGAGTTTTATGTTTTCGAGCAAAATTTTGATTCGTCGAGAATTTGCCTCGGCTTGGTTTGTGCGAGGTTTTTGACTCAGCTAAATATGAGCGAGATTTTAGGGACTTGGTGAGATTTAGTCTCGACTTTAATAGTGCGAGGTTTTTGACTCGGCTAAGTATGAGAAAGATTTTAGGGACTCGGCGAGATTTAAACTCGGCTTTAACTGTGCTAGGTTTTTGACTCGGCTAGATATGAGCGAGATTTTAGGGACTCGGAGACATTTATACTCGGCTTAAATGGTGATACCCTTGCTTTGCCAAAGATTTTACTAGAATAGGTTAACGAGTCTATTAACTCATCGAGAGTTTGAAACTCGGCGAAGTTTAAAGACTCGGCTATATTGAACGAGATTTTATGACCCGGCGAGGTTTTAAGACTCAGTTATATTGAGCGAAATTTTACGACCTGGTGAGGTTTTAAGACTCGGCTTTGAATATTTTTTGAGAATTTGATCTCGGCAAATTCTGTGTAGAATTGTATTTTGTTTCGCGACAATTTGATCTCGTCTTTTTTGGGAATTACGGTTAACCCTTTTTTTGTGGAACTCGAGATGGGGACTAAAATTTTTTATTTAGTTAGAGATGCACCCGAAGGCTACCTACGTACCCCGTATGGATCAAGCCAATACGTAGTTCTAATTACATAATTAATTAGATGAGGATGCGTCGACTAACACATATAGATTGCCGAGTCGGTGTATCTTCAATAGTAGTATCGTTTCAAGTTGATGGAGTTCTAACTTCGCGGAACCATCTCTCTTTCCATGGTTGCGATCTTGTAGACTCCTAGTTTTATGATTTGGCAGATGATATACGGCCCTTCCCAGTTGATGCCGAGTTTTCCTGCATTGAGTTCTGTTGTGTTTTCAAACACTTTCCAAAGTACTAGATCTCCTACTGCAAAGTGTCTTCCACGAACTTTCTTATTGTAGTACTTTGTAGCCTATTATTGATAGTTCAGTACTTGGAGAAGTGCCTCGTTGCGTTCTTCCTTCAAGTCGTCGACGCTGGTTTCCATTGCTTCATTGTTTGAATTTTCATTTTTGGGAAAACATTCTCGATGCATAGTTGGTACTACTACTTTTGCTGGGACCATTGCCTCCATTTCGTGAGAAAGAGAGAAAGGAGTTCTTTCACTTGAGCGTCTTAGTGTTGTCTGATGCGACCACAACACGTTATCCAACTCAGAATCCCAATTTCCATGATCAACTTGTTCGTTGCCTCGGCGTGCCCGTTTCCTTGTGGGTTTCGCGGAGTGGATTTGCTCACTCGGATGTTCCATTTGGAGCAAAAGTTAGTGAACTTCGCTGAGATGAATTGAGATCTGTTGTCTGTTACAATCTCGTAAGGTAGCACATGTCGGTAAATTATGTTCTTCCACACGAACTTGACTAGTCTCTGTCTTTTATGTGTGAATAAGCCTCTGCTTTGACCCATTTTGAGAAGTAATCTATCATGACAAACATAAAACGCTTTTGCCGAGATGAGAGCAACAGTCCGACTATGTCCATTGCCTACCGCATTAACGGATATGGCATAGCTGCTAAAGTGAGTTCTTCGGTTAGGGTGTAGATGATATGCCTGTGTCGTTGACATTTGTCACATTTGGCTGCATATTGCGCACAATCCTTCGCCTTTGTTGGCTAATAATACCAAAGAGTTTGGATCTTATGTACAAGTGATCTTCCGCTGTTGTGATTTCCACCAGCTCCATCATGTGTCTTTTTAATGATTTCACTAATCTCGTCACCATTGATGCAAGTGAGAAGGATTCCGTTCGTACTTCGCCGATACAACTTTCCATCAACTTGGGCATAGAGAGCGCACTTGGCTTTGAGTCGGCGAGCTGCCCATCTGTCTTGTGGCGTTTTTCCATCCATTATGTACGCAAGAATCTCGTCTCGCCAATCAGTTTTATGTTCGCTGAATTGTAAAATATCTGGCATCTTGGTATCGGAGTCATCCCCAGTTTCTGTTATTGCCGAGAAAAGTTCAACATCTCCTTTCGGTAAACTTATACTTGGTTGGTCTATACTTTTGACTGGTATCATCCTCCTTTGAATGGGATCTGTTGTGGATGCGGGAGCTGCTAAGGCATCAGCTGAAGTGTTCTCAGATCGAGAAATTTTGTTTATTTTGAACTTCAGATCCTTTGTCAAATCCTTGACAACTTTGAGGTATGTTTCCATCTGGTCGTTCTTGGTATCATAGCCTCCATTCACTTGGTTGACTACCAGTTGAGAATGACAATAACATTCTACTTTAGTTGCCCCGATCTCTTTGGCCAGCCTGATCCCTGCAATCAATGCCTCATACTCGACTTCGATGTTGGATACTGGAAACGCAAGTTGGAATGATTGCTCCAAGATTTCTCCTGTCAGACTTTCGAGTCGGATTTTTATTCTCGAGCCATGTTGCGATGATGATCCGTCAACGTAAAACTTCTAAGTCCTAAGAACTTTGTCTGATTCTAAGGGTTCCAAGTCGGGGGCCAATTCAATTAGAAAGTCAGCTAGTACTTGAGACTTTGCACTCGTTCTTCCTTTAGATTCGATGTCGTATTCACTTAATTCGATGGCCCACTTAGTCAGTTTTCCGGACTGATTTGGACTATGTAGAATCGTTCATAGCGGGTGATTGGTTAACATAATGACAATGTGATATTGGAAGTAAGGTCGTAACTTCCTTGCCGAGGTCACCACTACTAACGTGAGTTTCTCTGTAGTCGGGTATCTGGTTTCCACTTCGTCCTAAGATTTGCTTGTGTAGAAAATTGGATGTTGAGTTCCTCTTTCGTCTCGAACTAGAACGCTGCTCACTACTGATGTTGATACCACAATGTATAAGTATAGGGGCTCTCCATCTTCGGGTTTCGCAAGAATTGGTGGGGTTGAAAGATAATCCTTTAATTCAGAAAAGACATTCTCGTACTTTTCGTCCCACTTGAACTCTTTGTTTCCCCGCAATAAGTTGTAAAATGGGAGACACTTATCTGTTGAGCGCGAAATAAATCGATTTAGAGCGGCTATTCGACCTGTTAGCCTCTGATCCTCCCTTTTGTTCTTCGGAGAAGGTAGCTCTAAGATCGCTTTAATCTGTTTTGGGTTCGCTTCGATTCCCCTTTAAGTGACTATGTAACCGAGAAATTCTCCCGAGGTACTCCGAAGGTGCACTTTACCATATTGAGCTTCATTTGATATTCGTTTAATGTTTGAAAACATCATGCTAGATGTTCGACGTGATCTTCAGCTTTAAGAGACTTCACAAGTATGTCGTCAATGTAAACTTCCATTGTTTGTTTGAGTGATCGGCAAACATCTTGTTGACTAATCTCTGATAAGTCGCTCTAGCATTCTTTAAACTGAATGGCATTACTTTATAGCAGTAAGTTCCGCGTTATGTGATGAACGAAGTTTTCTCCATGTCGTCTGGGTGCATCTGAATTTGATTATACCCCGAGAAGGCGTCCATGAATGAAAGGAGTTCGTTTCCAGCAGTTGCTTCGACAATTCTGTCAATATTTGGCAATGGGAAACTATCCTTTGGACAAGCTTTGTTGAGGTCGGTGAAGTCTACACATACTCGCCACTTTCCATTTTTTTGGGAACGACAACCGGGTTAGCTAACCATTCTAGATATTGGACTTTGACGATTAGGTAACCATTCTCGGTTAGCTTTTTTACCCCATCAATTACATCCTTTGTTCTTTCTGGCCTTAGCTTTCTTCGTTTCTGCTTGATGGGCTTGTAAGTCAGATGGATATTCAATCTATGGCTTGCAATCTTTGGATTGATTCCAAGCATATCTTTAGTTGTCCACACGAATGTTGCTACGTTTTGTTCCAGAAGTTGGATTAACTTGTCTCGGATCAACTTACTCAGGTTGACCTTAATGCTGACGCACTTGGACGGGTCTGTCAGGTCGATATTGACGAGTCCAACGCTATATTGGTCTGCCTTTTCTGGTAGGGGGATTCCGTCAATGCTTTGCTTTTACCAGTCGCCGTGATCATGTAAGATTTGTTCCGTAACTTTAACTCGGCGATAAAACATGTTCGAGACATCTTTTGATCTCCTCGAAGCATGTAAACTCCTTCGCTTGTTGGGATCTTCACACACTGGTGGTAACTCGACGGGATCGCCTTCATTGTATAAATCCAAGGTGTCCCGAGTATCATATTGTAGATTGGCAGTTTATCCACTACCAAGAACTTGATCCATCTGGTAATTCCGGCAACTCGGACTGCTAACTTGATAGTTCTGATTGCATTTATCGTGCTTCCATCAAATGCAGTCAATGTTCTTTCCACTGGTTTGAGTCATACGTCTGGTAAAGCCACTTTATCCAACGTCTCCTTAAAGATTAGATCTACCGAGCTGCCTGTATCGATGAGGATCTGAGATACGTCGTAGTCAACTACTCGTAATTTGACGAGTAGCAGGTCGTTATATGGGGAGCTTACTCCTTCAACATCCTTAGCGGTGAATATAACTTCCGAATGACCGGTCCTAAGCTTTCTTGGACTAGATCAAGGTTGACTGCTGCTACAACCTTCCATTTGTACCTCTTGATTGACCTTATAATGTCATTGCAGAATTGTAATCCTCCCCTGATTACATTGATCTCCACTCTTGGGGATTCCGATTCTTTGGTCTCCCCATCTTGATTTTGCCGTTTTGGTTTTTGCACTGTTGTCTTGGCTTGCCGCTTGGTCTTGGCCTGCCTCTCACAACTCTGCTTTTTTTTGCTTTTGTGCCTTGAACTTCTGAGTTTCTTCTTCCGAAAGATTCAACTCTCATTTGACAAATTTCTCGGCAAGTAATTCTTGCAACTGTTTGCACTTTGAAGTGGAATGACCAGTCCTATTGTGAAAAGCACAATATTTACTTTGGTTGTAGTGTTGTTGAACGGCTTTTTACAAGCTGAGCTATCAGTTTCGCCGACTTGGAAAGTTGTTGCCGAGATTGCTTTTCCTCTGTAACTATGTTGTCTTGGCTCATGCTATTCTTCTTTTAACTCCTTAGCTCATGAGTATCGATGAATTTTCTGTGTTCTGGTGAGGATTTGCTTATTTTTCCATGTACTCTGCATGCCTCGCTGCTCTACAAAGGGCATCCGAGATCGTAGTGGGTCGATTTACAAAGAGATCTCTTTGTAGGGCCTCATCCGTAACCATTCCGGTTCTTAAGGCCTCAATGGCCATGTCGTCACTGACTTTGGCTTTAGTCAAGATTTTCTTAAATCATCTGGGATACAACTTTAGGGACTCGTCAAATCCTTGCTTCAAGGACTGTAGCTCTGCTGTAGAAGTATCTTGTTGACGAATAGGGCGTATTGCTTCATGAATAACTTGGCTAGTTGATTAAAGCTTTGGATCGATCTAGTTGGTAACTTGGTGAACCATACTAGGGCGTCGACGGTTAGATTTTTGGTGAAGAGTTGGCAGTAAACTGCATCCTCCTTGTTGGGATTATAGGTTATCCCGTTCATCATGACGTTGAAAGCACTCATGAATTCGTTTGGATCAGTAGTCCCATCGTATGTAGGGCACTTTATCCTTGGTCCCCGACGAGACTCTTTTTAGCCTTTGCGCGAAGGGCGAGTTTCGAGCTTGAGCTAAAATTCACCAAATCTCTGGTGTCGAGCTGGTAGCTTGATGGAACTGAGACCATATGTCCTCCATCATCCTGTATACGACTGTCGCATCCAATGTAGTCGATGTTTGCTGTCCTAATGCGTTTGGCATTGTAGTCTGTCCTGGTCTGATCATGTTGGTTGGTTGTGGACTCGGAACTTCTCCAAACAAATTCTTTGAACGCTAGCCAATACTTCTCTATCTGGTCTATTGTTTCGCGTAGATGGGAGGTTACTTTCGTTTAGACGAGATTCAATTATGTCGAATCTTTCCGAGTTTCTTTGATCGGAAGCTTCGAACTGCGCTATCATGTTGCGCACCAAATTTTCGATTGAAAGTGGTCCTTGAGGCGGACCGGGGAGAGCGGCGAATTCCTGAGAGTTTTCTCGGTTCTCCTCCTGAGTCTGAACAAAATTCAAGGACGATCCGAGAGTCGGATCAGTGTTTTCTTGGAGGTTAAGGTTCCTCCTTTCGGGTGAGCTGACGGTTACTTCGTCTTCCACTATGCTTTGTTTCACGTGCACTCCTTGTTCCTATGTAAAGAATTCCTTCGATGTCTTCCCCATAGACGGCACCAATTGTTCAAACCGGGTCTAGCACGAGGAGCTTCCGAGAAGAGAATCTTCCGAGCCGAGACTTCGATAAACTTGTCGAGTTCAATACTTAGAATTCGGCCCATTGTTTCCGTGAACCGAAGTAGGATCTCAGATCCACCTCCAACAGTAAATATGAGTTATGTGCTTATTTAGGTATTTATACTTCTATTTAAAAATTATTGTAATATATTAATCTTTGATATATTTATAATAAAATAATATCTTAATACCTTTAAAATTTAATGTTTGTAACTTTTAACTTTTTATATTCTTTAATTTAATCTCATTAACGATTTTCTGTATATTAAATATCCACGTACATAATTTTTATTATTATTATATATTATAAATCAAATCTATATAATATAATGATTTGTATCCGCGTTGAAATCTTTTATAAGTACATATTATATTATTTATTTTTTGTGTGTTTGTAATGATCTTAGTAATTCACTGCTCAAAAAGATTCACGAATTTGGAAACCAATTCCTTCTTCATATTATATTGAATTTTATCACCCTTAAAAAATATGAATTAATTAGACAATATTCCTAATGATTATAGATGCAAATAGATTAATTATTAGTTACATACCTTAGATACTCAAAGAACCATATCAATGGTTTGAACAAATATTTTATTAAATACTTTCCAGAGCTTGAAAATCTTAACTTTACTTTTTCAGTTTTGTTTGTAGGGTTTTAACGAAGAAATTTTAGAGAAATACATGATTAAAGTAAAAAAAAAGACCCTGAATCGTAAAGGCAAAAAAAATTGAGAGAAAGTAAATACCCAAAATCGTTAAAAATTGTTAGTGTTATGAGAAAAAGTCATGGGATGTGTCTTAAATAGATGTCGTTTGCCGAGTTGCTCTCAGTCTGGTGGTTAGGATGATCTAGCTAATGACTTGACACCAGGGTTCGATTCCTACCTGCTAGATTATGGTAGCTTAAAAAAGGATTTTAGGGTGAGATTTAGGCTATAGATCGGGTCTTGTCGATCCAATTGTTGACAAAAAAAACATAGAAGTCATTTGATATAATT
The DNA here is from genome assembly GCA_900406405.1 of Lepidium africanum. Taxonomy (NCBI): domain Eukaryota; kingdom Viridiplantae; phylum Streptophyta; class Magnoliopsida; order Brassicales; family Brassicaceae; genus Lepidium; species Lepidium africanum. The sequence goes on from OVAX01000458.1 coordinate 15,957, forward strand.
TTTCAGTTAGAAGTATGAGTAAAATTTTAAAATAGATATTGATTAGAAAGATCTTTTGTATAATATGTCCTAAATATTGAGAATTAGTTATGATAAACTTCTATATTTATTTCAAATATCTTTATTGAATATTAAATTTTATGTTTAAAGCTAATACTAACGTATTATAAAATTCCTATGAAAAATGTCCACAATTTATATGTCATAATATAGCTACCGTTTTTATTATAACTAATTTTTGTTATATTTAAGTATAATATTTTTATATATTAAAGTAAAAACAAATCTTTATATATTAAAGTTAAAAAAAATTATAATGTAACCAGATGATGGCCTATGCTATGCATGAGATATATTTTTTATGAAAAATCAATATGCATTTATAGTCATTTTTATTTATATAATCTTTATATGTGATATTTGTTTTCTTTTTATTTACTTCATGGTTTGATATTTATATATAAATTTATTAATTGTATATAAACTTATTTTGATTTGTGTTATGATGTGAATTAAATAGAAGTCGTTGATACAATTTTCTTATTAGGATTGGGAGTAAAATTTTAAAATAAATATTAGTTAGAAATATCTTTTGTATGATATATCCTAAATATTATAAGCTTTTATATTTATTTGCAAGTGGCATTTAGCCTAATGGCAGGTGGTAAATCCACTAAAGGCAGACGCACTTGCACGTAGAGGGATCGAGTCCCGCCGCTTGAATTAACCTTCCTATGTAAACTCGGACCCAATTTATGTTATAATATACTTTATCAAAATTTTTTTTTATGTTTAACTTTTTTTTTATTGTAGATTTTTATTATATTTAATTGTTTTATATTTATATATTAAGGTTAAAACAAATCTTTATATATTTAAATTTAAACAAACAAAAAATATTATATAATATTAATAATAATCAGTTCAATTATCTTATCAAATCTTATCAAAGATAAAAAATTGTTTTTGATTATTGTAAAAGATATGAGTTTGTTAACGGTATGGTTTATTATATATATAGACATAATTAGTTGAAGAATCTTATCAAATCATATTAAAAGATATCAAATCATATATGGTTTATTTATCTCTTATTGAATCTTATAAAGAGATAAATAATTTTTTTTATTATTATTAGAAAAAAAACAAATCAGTTAACACTACGGTTTTATTATATAAGAGATAACAAATTTGTCACAATACTTCTAGACCAAAACAAACTAATATAATGCAATGTTTAAGTTAATGCTACGATTTTATTTATAAGCGATTATATGAAGTTTGTTAGATTAACTTAGACATCAAGTAATATTAATTTAACCCTAGAATAATGTTTTTTACTAACATATCATTCTCAAAGATATCATAACCTTACGTTCAAGAGATTATAATTTGGCAAGTAACAATAATTTAATAGATTTTGATCCAAAAAAAAAAAATTAGTTTGTTAGATTACAAACGAATAACATTTAAGTAAAATCATATAGATAAAAATAGACTAATAATATTATTTATATAATAATAATAACTAATCAATTATAGCATCTTATCAAGAGATAATAATAATTATTTTTTCTTATTATAAGAGATAATAATATATACAAATATCGTCTGACAAATATTATTCAACAATTATTTCCTACTAACAAATATGATCTAGTTCAAAACGAACAATATAACACACTGTTTAAGTTAATGCTATGTTTTTATTATATATATAGAGATAGAGATAAGATAATCTATTAATTCATGTTTGAACAACCAATAGATATTGCCAAAACCACAAATTGATTTTTTAAATAATCAATTGATTTTTTAGAATTGATTTTGAAGATAATCTATAAGATAATCTATTAATTCGTATCTCGTCCAATTTTTCTTGTTTAAATAGACAATTAATTCGAAGATTATCTATAATAGTTTATTAATAATTATTAGTTCATTTCGTATTTTTTATTAATTATTATACATATTAATTAATTGTTTTTATTAAATATAAAAATAATGATAGATACAAATATTGTGTGACAGATATTATGTGAAAATATTTCCTAGTAACAATATGATATAGTCCAAAACTGACAATATAACACAATATTTAAGTTAATGCTGTGTTTTTATTATATATAATAAAAATACTGCAAAAGTTTAGATCGTTAAATTTGACACGTGAAATTTTTTTGTTGATTAGTAACTTTTGAAACTCAACTTTAGATAATAGGATTTTAGAATCATAGATAAAGATAAATATTTAATCTTTTTTATATTTGGATTGTAAATAGAGATAAATATTTTGTGGTAAATATAAAATTTTAAGGAAATATATATTTAAAAATATATGAAAATATTGCAAAAGTTTGGATCGTTAGATATGACACGTGGAAGACTCTTGTTTATTAATAACTTTTGAAACTCAACTTTATATAATAGGATACTGCAAAAGTTTGAATAATTATATTTGACACCTGGAAGAATCATGTTGATTAGTAACTTTTGAACCCAACTTTATATGATAGAAAATTATTTTAGAATTATAAATAAAAATTATTTAATCCTTTTTATGTTAGGATTGTGAATATAGATAACTGTTTCATTGGAGATATATATATATATATATATATAATATATGAAAATATTGCAAAATTTTGGATAGTTAGATTTGACACATCGAAGAATTTTGTTGATTAGTAACTTTTCAAACTCAACTTAGATATTTTTGTTAAGATTATTTAAATCTTTGAATTTTTTTTTTTGGCAAATTCGTTTTTGTAATTATATGTTTTTTTTAAATGTAGACAATTATCCTCTATTAGTATTTATTTTTATTTTATAATTAGTAAGAGATAAATACTTATACTTATTTTTATTTTATAATTATTTTTTGTTAGGATTGTGAATAAAAATAAATATTTCTTGATAGAGATAAATATCATTAAAATTCATTTTTATTTTATTTTAATATCTAAATACGAAAATTTTTCTGATCGTTAGATTTGACACGTGGAAGAATCATGTTAATTAGTAATTTTGAGGGACCATACTTTATATAATAAGATTAGAGGAGTGAATTTATCAAAAAACTTATGTGTCAACACCACGTTTAATTTCAACGTAGTTGATTACAAAGTTACTCTTAATATTAAAATTTAGTTTACTTTTATATTTAAATAATTTTTTAGTTTTTATAAGGTAGATAATCTCATTCACCACAAACATTCCTTAAATATGCATTTTCTTTCTTCTTCATAAAGTATTTTGTTTATCATTGAAGTTAGTGTTAATTTTTTTAGGTATTATACTACTTATTGTTATTATATATCAAGTTTTTACATTGAAAACAAATTTTCATGTTATAATAGAACCCAAATATATATATTTTAAAAAATTTTATTCAAACAAATATACAAAATGGGCAAATATTTTTTATACTTCCACATTGAATTCATATTTCCATGAAAAAAAAAATCAATTGGAAAATTTTTAGAGTTCTGAATTGTTTTTTTTTTTTGTTTTTTTCAAATGATTCAATTCACATTCTTGAAAAAATACTGTTTGTATGAAGTGTTTGTTATTGATTGTCAAAAGATTATGTGAATTGTTTTTCTAACGAATATAATATTTGTTGTAATCAGATATGTAAGATAATTTATCAAATGTGAAGTCAGTAAAAATTATCTTATAAAAATTATCTTTATAAAAATATAATTTTATTTGATATCTATACAAATTTCACACAATATTAATATTGTTTTAGGTGTTTCATATATAGTCTTAAAATTTAATTATTTAAATAAAAATAAAGTTTAAAACTAATTAAATTAAAAGGTTTTACACCTGCACAAAGTCATCTAGTAAGATATTAACAAAATTATTATTTTAAGATTATAATATTGTTAATTTTTTACTATTCTTTTTTATTTTAGGATTCAATTCTTTTATATAATAGAATTTGAAATAGAGATAAATATTTTGTGATAGAGATATGATTATTTCTTTTAGTTGATTGAAATATAATTGAAGATATCACCGAAAATATTATGACTATTAGATTTGACACTTGGAAGAATCCTGTTAATTAGTAACTTTGAGAAACTGTAATTTATATAATAAAATTTGACATGTGAAAGAATTCTATTAATTAGTAACTTTGAAAAACTGTATCATATTATATAAAGTAAGGTTTCAAAGTTACTCATTAACAGGATGATTCCACGTGTCGAAATCCAACGATTAGAAATTTTATTTATAAAAAACGATATATATATACATATATATGATATTTTTTTAGCGAAAAAAATATATATATATATATATGATATTTTGAATAATATATTTTTAAAGAAATCCGTTAAGATATATATTTCTGATCATAATCCTAACAGGAGATAATAATCTAAATATCTCCCAAATATTTATTTGTATATGTAATCCTAATGTAAAAGGAATTTTGTATACAAAATCTTAATCTAAAAGGGAATTGTGAATATCAATTGCAATATATACATAAACATATTGTCTATTTTTTTCAATACCCTCCAACTTTTCAAGCTCCAATTTAATTTTTTCTCTTTCGTTTACATCAAACGCAATCAAACCAAACAAACAAAAAAGGTAAACATTTTAAATTTAATATACTATTATATTTATTTTACTATTATTAGCATGAGATCTTATCTTTTATAAAGTTGTGTTTCAAAAGTTATTAATCAACGAGATTGTTCAACATGTCAAATCAAACGATAAAATCTAATTATAATCCTATTATATAAAGTTGGGTTTCAAAAGTTATTAACCCTACTATTTATAAAATTTAGTTTCAAAAGTTACAAATCAACGGTATTGTTCCACGTATCAAATTCAACGATCAAACTGTATTTATATTTTACTAAAGTTGGGTTTCAAAAGTTACAAATCAATGAGATTATTCCACATGTCAAATCTAACGATCAAAAATTATTCTGTGTTTATATATTATTGATAAAATATAAATTCAAATCTTATTATATGAAGTTGGTTCTCGAAGTTACTCATTAACATAATTCTTCCACGTGTTAAATCTAACATTCCTAAATTTTTGCAGTTTTTTATTTATTATAAAATATATTTTTCCTTAAATATTTATATCTATAACAAGATATTTATCTCTATTTATAATCTTAAAATAAAAAAGATTGTAAAATATAATCTTTACTTATAATTATAAAACAAAAAATAATCACAAATATTTAGCTCATATTTTATTATATAAATTTGGATCTCAAAATTATTCATTAACATCATTTTTCCACGTGTCATAAATAACATATTTTTTTCATTAATATTTATATGTACCATGCAATATATATCTATTTTCACAATCCTAACATAAAATAATCACAAATATTTATTCCAAACTAAGTACAACATATTTATCTCCATTTATAATTATAAAACAAAAATAATTATAAATATTTATTTGAGACTAAGTGCAAAATAAAATAACAATAGTTTTTTCTAAAAATATAATTAAATAATATATTTTGTCAAAGGTAAATATTAGTTTGAGTTATAAATTTTATATATGTTTTTTTAAGAATTTTTTTTTTTTTTTGTCAACCACATGTAAGAATTTACAAATTGATAATCATGAGATGTCACTTTTACACATCAGGCCAGAACATCTACTTTATAATTAAAAAAATGAAGATATAATAAAAATTCAAATTGGAAAACAAACTTTTTAAATTCAAGAGAAACTCGTGCATCGCACGGGTCCTTATCTAATTTTATATAATAAGATTAGTAAATTTGAGAAATTTTAATTTATATTTAATAAGATCAATAATATTCTCAAGAATATGTACTTTATATAATAAGATTTCCACCGTAATTGTCGGTTCGATTTGTATTAGACACTAATCAAGTTTCTGATTCGATCTCTGCCGGTATTTAACGGTTTATTAGTGAACTCGGACAAAATAGCTCTAAACTCGTCTCCGGTTAAGGTTTCTTTCTCCAACAAAAAATCAACAAGCTTGTCTATGGCTTCTCTGTTATTCTTTATGTGGTTCTTCGCGATCTCGTAAGCCTCTCCAATTATTTTCTTCACGCAGGAATCAATTTCCTCAGCGAGTTTCTCGGACATTGAGTTCCTCGCCAGCATCCGTAAAACGATATCGTTTTGCTAAACCGCTGGATAGGTTAGAGCCCACGGACCAATCTCCGACATACCAAACATTGTCACCCTCTGAACCAACAGACGAATTAGAAAATCCCACCGGTCATTTCCGGTTTTAGAAATTCTGGTTTTAAACTTTTTACTTTACCTGTCTTACGATCTGTGTGACTTGGTTGAGATCGCCGGCAGCTCCGGTGGTTATCTCTGGTTCCCCGAAATTACATCTTCGGCTGCTCTGCCTCCAAGTCCTCCGACGATTCTAGCGAACAATTGCTTTTTAGAAACCAATGTCGGGTCTTCTCCCGGTAAGAACCACGTGAGACCACGTGCTTGACCTCTAGGAACCAACGTAACTTTCTGAACCGGATCATGACCCACCGTCAAAGTTCTAAACCGAAGCAAAAACGGTTCAATACGATCGTAAACCGACTATTCGGAAACCAAAAAAATTAGTAATCGAGACTTACGCACAAATTGCTTGTCCTACTTCATGGTACGCTACAATAGCTTTGCTTTTACCGTCAATCATCTTCGTCCCTTCCATTCCGGCGACAATCCGATCAATCGAGTCGTCAATCTCTTTAAGGGTAACTTTATCTTTTCCTCTTCGTCCGGTGAGAATCGTGGCTTCATTCATAAGATTCGCAAGGTCAGCTCCGCTAAAACCTGGAGTTCTCATGGCAATCACGCTCAAATTCACTTCTTTATCGAGTTTCTTGCTTTTGCTGTGAACTTTAATATCTCTTCTCTTGCTCTGACATCTGGTAAACCAACGGAAACCTGCCTATCAAATCTTCCTGGTCGGAGCAAAGCAGGATCTAGAATCTCCGGCCGGTTCGTTGCACCGATCATAATCACTCCGGTATTTCCCGTAAACCTATCCATTTCGGTTAAAATCTGGTTTAGCGTCTGCTCACGTTCGTCGTTTCCTCCTCCTATACCGGTTCCTCTCATTCTCCCAACAGCATCAATCTCATCAATGAAGACTATACAAGGTGAATTAGCCTTTGCCTTGTTGAACAAGTCTCTAACCCTAGAAGCTCCTACACCAACAAACATTTCTATGAACTCCGAGCCGGACAATGAGAAAAACGGAACACCAGCTTCTCCAGCTATAGTCTTGGCGCAGCCGTGCAAACAATATATAATATCATAAGCAAATTAAGAAAATAATATCATATGGCTCGAATGGTATGTCAATTGAATAGCTAAATAGTTGAATCATGAAATAGCAGAATCATATGAACAGATTTATTAGAATAGCTGAATAATACTGAATAGAATTATGAAACAACTGAACAAATTAAAACATACGAATGATATTTTTTTGCTGAATAACTGAATCATGAAATAAATACTACTAAATTACGAAAATAAATATTAAATATATATTAAAAATTTCCAATGCTCGTTTTTTAAACCAAAATCCATAAAAAAAATTCAAATAAATTAAAACCAACTAACATGTAATAACATTTGCATAGAAGTGGCTTCCACTCCAAAAAACAATTTCTCCATACATACTCTGGTGGTTTCCACTTGCACGCTGTGTATTAGTTTTTTCGATTTCAATGTTTTCTTTGTTGTTTCTTATGTTGCACTAGCTTGTGTTATTGGCCTTGCTATTTGTTGCTTTCTTCCATGTAAAATTGCAATCTTATATGTTGTTGCCGACGAGGTAAGCGTAGCTCTCTTGCACTTTCTGTTAATGACTTCATATTAAAAGTCTAGATTTTAGCATGTGTTGATTCTTATCATTCTATAGTAATGATGAATGTGTCTTTGTGATTATAAAGATGAAGTTGAACAAAGAGATCTCGTAAAAATGTAAAAAAAACAAAAAAAGAGATGAATCAAGTTTTGCATAAACTAATTAATAATCTAAAACATGCAGGATGAATTTAAAAAATACTTTTTCATTTTCATTTTTTTTCATTCCGTGCGTGTTATTATGAATGGTATGTTTTCGGCGGAATCACGTTTTCAAAACGTGAAAACGTGAAAAATCTACATACCATTCGAACCCATAGACACAAAAAACAATTACCCAATAAAACATTATATACAAAAAATCAAATAAAAAAGTTTGTAAATAAAATATTAGCTTAAAATATATATTATTTTCACAAAATAGTTAACCAAATTTACAAAATCAATTTTCTAATCTATTTGTTTCAATAGATTTAATAGTTTGTTAATTAGTTATTTGTGTGATATACTCAAACGAATTAGATCATCTTTAAGATTGACACATTAAAAAATTAAATTAACATTATTTGAAGATTAAAACTCTTTAAAATCAAGAAAAAAATTCAAATATCTGTTCATGTTTTAAAAATTCATATTTCTAGTGTTTAATATTTGTGATAAAATAAATAAATATATGCCCCTAAATTTTTGTGACAAAAAAAATGCCCCTAAATCTTTATTGAATAATAAGATGCCCTAAGCAAATGTTTAAAAAACTTACATTGAGGCACGGCCTGGAGCCTTGGCTAAGAGAGTCTTTCTGGTTCCTGGTGGTCCGGTTAATAAAACGCCATTTGAGATTTTAGCTCCCAAGGCTGAGAATTTCTCAGGTGTTTCAAGAATTCAACGATCTCTTCAAAGTCTTGCTTAGCTTCGTCTACTCCTTCTACATCCTCAAACGTTGTCCCTATGTTTGGTTCCATCTCAAACTTAGCTTTGCTTCTGTTGCAAAACGACATAATTTTACTGTAAATGATCTTAGTATGTTACCTTCCTAGACCAAAGGGCAAGTTTGTGCTGGTGGTAATTAAGTTTAGTCTTATGTTATTTTATATAACTATATTAAAGTCAAAGGGCACATGTTACGTGACTAATAACGAACGGTCGCTAGTTTAGAAAGTTGCAATAGTTGCACTCATGTCTTTAGAATTACTATATAAGTGTCAGTCTTGTGTTGATGTAAAGTCGTCGTTGAGACCAACAAGTTTCAGATATTAAATAAAAGTTCTTTTTGTTCTTCTATGATTTAGTCTCTTCCTTCTCTTCTTCTATAAAAAAATCGATAGTTCAACATGGTATCAGAGCTAAGGTTGGTATAAGAAAAAATCCACTGCGAGAAGAAGAGAAAAATGGAGACGAGAAACCGGAAAAAGAAGAAGAAAATGAAGAAGTGGTGACAAGAGAGAGCACCATGTGAAAGAGAATTTTGAAATGTTGTTCAAGGAAAACAACAAGAGAAGAAAATATTCAAGTGATGACAAGCCAATGAGGGAAGATCATCAAAGAGGTATTTTTTGGTGCCGGGTTGAAGAGATACCCGAAGAAGACGTGAAGCGGTTCACGCAAAAAAAAACATCAAGGAGACGTGATGGTGATCAAAGGAAGACACCAAGAATAAAGGAGAATGCTTACCTCGAAAAAAAAAATGGAGCAAATGTCAAGGAGACGTGATGGTGATCAAAGGAAGGCACCAAGAAGAAAGGAGGATGCTTACCTCGGAGAAAAAAATGGAGCAAAAGAGGATGCTTACCTCGGAGAAAAAAATGGAGCACAAGAGGATGCTTACCTCGGAGAAAAATGTAACACTATTTGGTTGAAGATATTACCAAAGAAGATGTGAAGAGGTTCACTCAAAGATTTGGTGATCAAGGGGACACCAAAAATGGAGAGAGAACTAAGTTCGAGAAAGAGTGGTGGAAAGACAGATTCAGACCGCCAACTTGAATTGAGAATTACCGTCGAGTACGGACGAACCAGGTGTCGATATACCCACCGTTGGAAAGATCTATTTGTCAAGTTTTCAGAACAGGTTTTGGAATCAGAATCAAAGATACATTTCGAAAGTTATAACTGTTTTCATGAAGCATATCAATCTGTCACGAATTTCAAAGAGACTGTTATGAACGAAGGGGTACGAACGAATGGTTGATCAGGGAACAAACAATCGGTTGCCATTCTAGGAGTGTGAAGAAAAGATGCAACCACCAAAAGGTGTGAAAACCAAAAGTTGTGTACCAAAGGATGTGAATACGAAAAGTTGTGATCACTAAAAAGTGTAGACATCAAAGAAAATGAGATGAAAGACTCTAAGAGAAAGAGAAGGGAAAAATGATGCAAAACACTTCACCAAGACGTGATGGAAGATTGGAGACGTGACAACGTTCAAGTGACAAGTTATTACCTTGTGTGATAAGAAAGAAATTACCAAGAGGGAGACAAAGATATCATTTAACTAGTTTGAAGTCGAAAGCTGTGACGACCTAAGAAGAAAAATTAGCGTAAGACCATTAAGAGGGATTGTTGGTGATAATTGAGTTTAGTCTTATGTTATTTTACGTGACTAATAATAAATGGTCGCTAGTTTAGAAAGTTGCAATGGTTGCACTCATATCTTTAGAATTACTATATAAATGTCAGTCTTGTGTTGATGTAAAGTCGTCGTTGAGACCAACAAGTTTCATATATTAAATAAAAGTTCTTTTTGTTCTTCTATGATTTAGTCTCTTCCTTCTTTTCTTCTATAAACAAATAAACAAATAGATAGTTCAATAGTTTGGTCCACGAGGCGTTTTTATTGAAGGAGATCTTATAAGCATAGAGCCAAATAAGATCAAAGGAAACCCAAATTTCCCCAAGAAATTGAGCAAAAAAGCTGCCCAGTTCACATCCATTGGATGAGCAGCGAAACCAACATTCTTCTCCTTCATCTCCCTCACTAGATCTTCCGGTAAACGGGAAGATTAACCCTGACCCTCTGGATCTTTCCTAATGCTGGATTGGAGATCTCTACAATCGCAACTGTCCCATTCTCGAACAAGTCAACTTTCCTCACTTTATTCTCCCTCAGGTGCTGCAGGAATTTCGAATATGAGATTCTATTGGAAGCGGCATCCATGGGAGCTTCTGGTTCAGCTTTTGCGGGCTGAGCAAGAAATGTTCCTAAAGATGACATAAACCCCAAGGCAGTTAAACCCAGTAGGGCTCTATTTGTTAGTTTATAGTCTAAACTTTGGTGTCTATGTCTCTGACTGCATTTGGATAAATGAGTTGGTTTGAAAAACTCGTGGGAAATCTTATTACAGGCTGAGATGTTAGAAAGAGGGAAAGACAAAGCTGTTGCTGGTGATGGCATTTTCATCATCAAAGCCAATGTTTTTTCTTCTTCTTCGAGATTATGTAACAATTCGGTCTTCTGATGGTTTTCGAGGGGTGTGTCCGGTCCGATTGTATTTATATAAACAACAAAAGGTGATTAATAAGTGATCTTTCTAGTGATATCTTTTGTCTTTTCTAGAACATACAAATGTCTCACGAATTATCCAGAGACTGACTGTGGAACCAAACGGAACCTATGTTAGTATATCTGTATATAGATTGGACGTGAACTCTGATGTAATGTATAGTTTTAGAACAAATCTCAATCTTTGATCTTATCTTATCGACTCTTTTAAATATTTTTTTCAACTGAAGTTAATGTAACCATACACTTGGAAGGTGTAGAGGCAAATAGAGTTTCATATGCGTGGCCCCATCATCTCTTAGACCCAAGCCTGGTCCATATGGAAGAAAAACTGCCTAAACAATCGCATACTAGATTGATCGGTCCTCTACTCTTCACTAACATTAAAATTGAGTAGATTTTTTCTGCTCAACCCAAGATATTCGTTGAGGCATTTCGTCGAGCAACTCAATGGCATCTGCCGGGCAAAATTTTGAACTTTTCGATATAGGGAAGTTTAACGGTCCCAAAAGTTTCAACATTTATAATAAGTTCCAACGAGAAAAATGCCAGAACACAGAGCATACACACAATCAGGAAACGAAAGAAAACATTAAAGACTTGAAAAGAAATCAAAATTCTTCACTATTAACTGGTTTTCTCTGCAATATCCTCATTGTATGCTTTTATTTATTAGACACATGGTGATCAACATATATTAGTCTGTGTAAAAAAGTAGATGTGAAAATAACTAACTAAACCCAAAAGAAAGTAAAGTTGTTTATAATTATCATCATCATAAGCTGTAAAAAAGGTAGAACCTTAATTGCTTCATTTCTTGATCTTCCTTTGCTGCAGTTGGTGCTTCTTAGGTCCAGGGACCTCTAATCTCCCAACGGAACACCCACATTTGGCCCGAAAAACGAGCACGGCTCGTCCATTTGGTGGAGCCATCTTCTTTAATTCAGCCTCTAACTCACGGTGGTGGTCACGAGGTAACTCAAACAATCCCTTCTTGTTTACACTCTTCCCATTCGAGCTTCCATTGTTTGAGCTCTTAACACAATCCTCAGTCTCTAACTGAATATCAAACTCAGCATTCGCTTTCCTAAGCCCTTTGCAATTCGGTTTCCCACATCTGTGTCGGCTACAAAAGAGTATAACAATCATCCAAGCAGATAATGCAGTACACGAGATGCTCAAAGCGATTAAGCCATACACAATTGGATCTGGGTTGCGAAGTATTTCTTCTTTCACTAAGCAAGATATCTCTGAGAAGATCTCCAGAGATTTAACTGTGATAAATTTGACGTAAGGGAAAATCAAGAACCCTGAGGATGTGATCACTGCGATTAGGATCACAACATCGATTGCAGCTGATCGAGATCCATCGCAGCAGACTGGGAAATTAGACGAACAGCTTGATGATGATGATTTTCTGTTGCTTCTTGTTTGTTTCGCCTGATGATGAAAATCCGCTGGGCTCGCCATGATCGGAGATTGGTCTACGACGGAGATTGAGCTCTGGAAATATACCATCTCAGAGAAACTCAAATCCCTTTTTTGGAGGAACAGAAGATCAAATATGTGATGAGATCGCCTCCTCAGATCGAATCCCCCAAATCGTGATTCCCAATCAAAGACCAAGTATCAATACCTGAAATCAGATCGAGTTTAGAAGAAATTTCGGACTAAACCTGACTGGATTAGATTGGATCCAAAACTGGGTTCAATCTGATCGAAATCAATTGAACCCCAAACGGAAATCGAAATTTCGAAATCAGAGCAAATTCCAAATTCCCCACTTCTTTGGAAATAAAATCGAATTCACCAAAATCAAAACTAATTCAAAAATCGACTTAAAGAACTGAATCCAAGTCTATAGAAGTGGGAACGTAATCAGAGGATTGAAACTAGAAGAACATCACCATAGAATAAAACAGGAAAAACATGGAAGAAATCTGGAGTCAGGGGAATTCAATGTTAAAAAAGAAAAAGGAAAATTTAGATCGTCTTCATCGTCAACATCATGATGATGATTTTGATTTTTTAAGCTTCTGTTCTTTTGTTTTTTTTTTACGGTCCAAATTGGATGATCGTGTCGTGTAAGAAAGAAGAGAGGCAGTCACACGCGTTAAGAAGATTACGAGCGAGATTAAACCTCCTCAAGTCTGAATTGTTCGTGCGTATGTAAATGTGAGTGCTCCACAGTTTATGTTAATTAAAAATAAAAATTGTACTTTATTGTTTTAGATACTTTGTTGATTTCGTGGGTCACTCCTACTCTAATCTTTAGACTTCTCTTTCTCTAGGCTTCATTACATTATTTTATTTTTCTTTTGGGCTCTTTTATCATAAATCATTCATTTTATTAATTCCTCTTTCAAATTATTTACTATAGCTATGGGCTAATACGAAAAAGCCCAAATTAATAAATGCAGCCCATACACTTACAAAGACTCTATATCTATTCATAGAATGCTTCCCATGAAGCTACCATTAATAAAAGTCTTAAAATGTCATACTATTTATTGCATAATTAGGATTAATTTTTAGAAAAACTAATCTTCTATATAATAAAAGGATAGTAATAATTTGAAATGTCCTTGAAATCATTTGATTATTACTTAAAATGTTATTTGATACTATGAATTTTGTGGGGGTATTTTGAAAATATTATCTTCATTTTTACATATTTATTGATTATATTACGATTGATTCTATTTTTAATAGGAAATATTTGACTAATTTATTGTAATATACGAAATAATAAACAATTAGATATACATTTATGAGTAGCAATTAGATATGATAAGCTTTGATTTCGAAATAAAATAAATCATATATAAAAGAAGTAGTTTCCGATTTAATTGTCATCAATTATATTTAGTTTACTAAATTATATTTTACTATCTATAAAATTTAATATCTTCTACATATAGAAATTATCTTCAACGATCTAATGGATGAACTTAATGGGATACCATCTTTATTTTTCCATATTGGTTATATTATATAAAAATCAATCCTGTGATTAAATCAATATTAAATTAGTTATTATCATTCCCGCATAATCTTTTGTAGTTTCCATTTTGGCAAATTGTTATTAATATGAAAATGCACAAATTACATTGATTAGATATAACGTAATAAATAGTAATTAATGGTAATTGATTCTTTTTGTTACATTGATTACAAATCACGTAATAAATAGTAATTGATTTTTTTTGTTATTAAGTCACGAGATATAACATTACTACATATAATACTAATTGAATAATAATTAAATATATTTTGAAAATCAGATTAAATCGTATGTGAAATCAAAATTGCATTGTTGAGTAATAAATTTAATGAAATCATATTGATATACTTTCCTGTATTCAAATATTATTGAATACTACATTTATTATTAATAATCTGTTTATTGGAAAGTACCCAATAAAGAGTCTACAATATCAATCAACATTTATGTGGAATACATAAATTCCTTATTAAACTAAAGTTTATATTTCATTATATAGAAGATTCTTTATTTGTTAAGACTACAAATAATTAGACTTACGGTAGTTGTAATAAGCTTCAAGGCAAATAAATAATAAAAGTGAATTCAATATACATTTATAAGTAGCAATTAGATATGATAAGATTTGATTTCGAAATAAAATAAATCATATATAAATGGATAGTAGCCAATTTAAGAATAATTTCCATCAATAGTATTTAGTTTACGAACTTATATTCAAAGATCTAATTTGGTAAGTAGACAATCTAAGATCTAATTGCTTATTGTATTTAATGTAATTTTGGAATTATTCCAATTCAATCCCAAATTAATAGCCCGTGCGTTGATTATTGTAGTTAATGTAAAGTTTTATTCCAAAAATAATCTAAATTAATGTAAGATACTATAATGTAGCTTTATATAGAGGATTTAGATTGTATTTCTTTTCAATTTTAAATTAAGATCTAATTGATTAATGTATTTAATGTAATTTTAGATGAAAGTTAATGTGTAAGAAATGAAAGTTATTAAATTTATAAAATTTCTTTGTAAAACAAGAAAGCATTATTTCCAAATCAATTTACATTTATGTGTGAGATATTATTGTATCTTTATATAGAAGATATTACCTTTGATGCCGTATTAAATTTATTAGCCTATTTATAACAAATACCTTCTATATAATCAGTTAGATAGTTTCTGTGTTCATATCTTTAACATTACCGATTTTTTAATCAGGAAAGGCTAGAGTTTTCGAAGTTATGAAGAAAAAGAATTCACAACCATATGATGAGACAAATAATAGTAAAAGTCAAAACAGAAGGCATAAAAAATGTATTCAAGGTACGTAAAAAATCGAAGCTTATATAACATGTTATTGATAATTCATTATATTTAGTGATTTTTTTCTACTCCTAAATTTATACTTCCGTAATATATATGTAGGATTCCATAACGTCTACTATATTATGTGTTCAAGTGTTTCAGATTCATCTGTCCAAACAAGAAGTAAAAGACCATCACAAGACATTTCAAATGCTCAATGCAAATTGCGAATGAAATCTGGTCTGTTATCAAATTAAAAAAGTTATTTTACTATGTTATTACAATTTACCTAACTAAGAGTTATATTTTTGTAACTAACAATTATGATAAATTGTTTTTGTTGTTTTTAAGATCCAGTTTTCACTCCGACAGTCTCATGGAATTGTCAACAGAAAACAAAGACAAAGGTATTACCCCTGCTTTTATTTCTGTTATTAACTAAAATGATTTTATGTCTTTTAATCTATTAGTAAACATATACCTATATGTTTTTATCTGTTTTAAGGAAACTACAAAAGAAAGCAACTAAACAAAAAGAGAAAATATCTTTATTTACTGAAACTTCTTCGTTGGATCACACTCTATGGTATTACTTTCAAGTGAAGAACAAGGTAAATATAATAGAGGTTTGATTTTGTCAAAGCTATATCATATAATTCACAAATTAAGTTAACAACCATTTATTTGCTTATATATTTAGAACAAGTGAGGGGAAAAAAAAAAGAATAGATAAGCTAATTGGAGAGAAACATCAACAAGTAGTTCTTTAGTAAAACAAACCAACTTACACATAGAGTCCTCAACTCAAACATCTAATGAAACCGGCAGTGCTATAGGTAATATATATGTACGTACACAATATAATATATTTTACAATTTGAATTACATGATCAAATTTCGAAGAAAATATAGGGTCTGAAGGTAATATCTTCTATAAATTTATCTATACATATGTATTCTAATCTAAATAACAATATACTAAATCTAAAAATGCATTATTAGGTGTTTGGAATAACAGTGATGAATCTGATTCTGATTCATCAATAGACTGTTTAAATTACAATGAAAGTTTATCAAAATCTGGAGAAATGGCAAAAACAGCAGTACATTTGTCATCGTGTTATGTCTCTATTCCAATGAAATTGTATTTATTACTACACTAAATTTTTATGTTAAGTGGATCTTTGATTCTATTATCCGAATAATTGAAAATTCATTACCTAAATTTTATTTTATAACATATGTATCTAATTAAGTAATATATAATATCATATTAATCGTGATTTGCGATTATAATTAAACATAATGATACACTATTGAAATTTAAAACCGGACTTTCTAATATATATACATTACTTTTGCCTCACCATTATCATTCATTTCTTCACAATTATCATTCACCTATTATTATAATCAACCACTATGGTATCTAGGCAGTTTATTTTTTTGTTTCATTTTGTCATATGTTTCATGTAAAATTTTTAATTCATATATATAATAAAATAAGATAATTTTTTATAAATATAACTTTTAATTTGGATATATAATAAACATACATACTATCATATTAACATTTTATCTTATTGTATTTGTTTTATTTTTATTTTTTTTAAGGTATAATTTGTAATTCGAATATATAATAATTGTACATACAACATGTTAGCTTCTTTATATAATATTTTATATAAAATAATGCTATATTTTGAATAATTAATTAAAAATAATCAATAAAATCTTATATTTTGAATTTTTATTTACTTCAATGACAATAGAACCTATATTCCATAATCAGTATTAAATACTTCATTACTAATATATTCTTTTTATTTCTGTATTACATACCTTTTATCTTTTATGACATTCTTAAATAATAATCTAATCAGAATTCAATAAGCATATATTTTAAAAATTAATAATGAAATGTAAAAAAAAAACACATACCATATCTATTTAAATACTATTATAGAATTGTAGATATAAATTTTGGGATTTTTTAATTGCAAACATAAATTAAATATATTTTATATGGGTATTAATAATTGTCAATTATTACTAGTAAATATGTCTATTATTCAATGAGAATAATTTTTACACGCATATATTCAATTAGAAAATTTTAGAGAATTATTTATTGTAGACATAAATTAAATATTTTCTTACCATTTATAAACAACAATTATAACTAAAAATATAGACCATTTTAGTGATTCTATTTTTAGTGATAAATATATAATATATCATAGAAAAGAAAATGTTATAAACATACATATTAGCATTAAATAATATTCCGTTAAGTTTTAAAAATGTAATTATTAATTAATACAATTATCATATTTTATATATTATCATGATACAATTAATTTTTGATCTTTACTTGAATATTAAATACTTTTTACCTTTTGTATCGTCCTTATATTTCAATATAATTGAAATGTAATAATCATGTATTTTTAATTTAAAAATAAAATTTTTTGAAAAAATCATGTACCATATTTACCGGAAATACTAGACCAAGGTCACTTCACGTAATTGGCAATTTTAAAAATTAAACATAATGATACACTATTAATACCGAAAATGCTACTTTCTAATATATATATACATTCCATTTGTCTCACCATTATCATTCATATCTTTACCATTAATATTCACCTCTTATAATCAACCACTATGGTATCTAGGTAATATATTAGTTTGTTTCATTTTTTATTATATTTTCACACAAAAATTTTAATTCGAATATATATCTATATATATATAATAAAATAAGATAATTTGTTTGTAATATAATTTTGTAATTTGGATATATAATAAAAACACATACTATTATATTAACTTTTTAGTTGCATGCTTTAAGTTAATATGGTTGCAAGTGGCCTTTATTCTAGTGGTATATGGTAAGTCTACTAAAGACAAGCGCACTTGCATGTCGAGGGATCGAGTTCCGCTGCCTGTATAATGCAGGAACTTGGCTAATAGGCCGGTCAGTTGTGGCCCAATGTTGACGAAAAAAAGTTAATATGGTTATATAAATAAATAAATATATATATATATATATGACTGATTTAAGTTACCTTAAAAATTGATTACTATGAACACAAGTCTAACTAAAAATCTAAATGAAAACGAGTCTAAATATCTAAATGAACATGAATCTAAACCTTAAATGAACATGATGGGTCTAAAACCCGAAATGAATATGGGTCTAAGAACTTAAATAACACGGATATAAAAATCTAAATAAACATAAATCTAAAAACTTAAATAATACGTGTCTAAGAACCTAAATAAATAGTAGTCCAAAAATCTAAATAACAATAATGCTTGAGTTGCTATCATATTCATCTCAAAATAAAACAATTTATATACTTATTTCCTTTTAAATTTTGAGTATTTTAGATTTTGTTTTTTCATGTTTACTAAATATTATAAATTTATGGCAAATGAACAAACCTTAAATTCAAAAGTTAACAAACATGAGTCTAACAATCTAAATGAACACGGGTTAAAAAAACCTAAATGAACATGAGTCTTAGATCTTAAATGAATACGGATATAAAAACCTACATGAACGTACACAAATCTACAAACCTAAATAACCACGTGTCTAACAACCTCAATGAACACAAGTCAAACAAATTTCGGTTATATTTGTTTCAAAATATAACAACATATATTTTTATTTGTTTTTAAATTTTGAATATTTTATATTTTGTTATTTCATGTTTACTTAAAATTATAAATTAATACCAAATGAATAAACCTCAAATTTATAAGCTAAATGAACATAGATCTAACAATCTAAACGAATATGAGTCTAAAAAGTTAAATGAACACGGGTTTAACAACATAAATGAATACGAATTTAAAACCTAAATGTATATATGTCTAAGAACTTAAATGAACACGGATATAAAAAGTAAATGCACACCAATCTAAAAACATAAATAAACATTTATCTAAAAACTTATATGAACACGTGTCTAACTAACAATATAAATGAACACGAGTCTAAAACCTAAATGAACATGGGTATAAAAACTTAAATGAACATGAGTCTAAAAACCTAAATGAATATGAGTATAAGAACTTAAATAAACACGGCTATAAAAATCTAAATGAACTCAAATCTAAAAACTTAAAGAGCAAGTGTCTAAGAACCTAAATAAATATGAGTCAATAAATTTATATAACAATATTGCATGAATTCCTGTTACATTATCCCAAAATATAACAATATATATACTTATTTCCTTTTAAACTTCAAGTATTTTAGATTTTGTTATTCCATATTTACTAATATTTATAAATATATGGCAAATGAACAAGCCTTAAATTTTAAAGCTAAACAAATACGGGTCTAACAATCTAAATGAACAAGGGTTAAAAACCTAAATGCACATGAGTCTAAGAAGTTAAATGAACACAACAAAAAAATATAAATGAACGTTTATAAATCTACAAACCTAAATAACTATGTGTCTAACAACCTAAATATATACGAGTCAAAAAAATTATATAATGCATAAAAAACTTAATGAAAATAGATCCAAAAATATATTTTGTGCACAACACGAATCATAATTATAAAATGATTTTTTTGTATATTAAGTATATATAAAAATAATATCTTGCATATAAAAATCAAACCATAAAACAAATAAAAGACAAACAAATATCACATATATAAATATCATAGATAAATATGAATAACTATAAATGTATATTTGTTTTGCAGAACAAATAATCCTGTGCACCGCAGGGTAATCATCTAGTAATATATAATTTTGTATCAATAAATTTTATACATATTTAATTTTGTATTTGAGGAATAACAATAAGAATATAGTATAGTAAGTATATATACAAATTCTATTGATTTTGTTTCTTTATATACTTGAGTATATTAATGATTAGAATTTTGAAGTAAACCAACGAATAAACAACTAAAACTAAAACTTATATTTCGGATGCTAACCATATGGTAATTACATCTTATGGTATTTTTTAACTATTCTATCCACAAAAATTTTATTGTAAATTTTTTTTGTTTTGAATTTTTTCCCAATAACATCCATTGTAAATAACACATAAACTAATATCATAATTATAAATGTTACTTATCTTATAATATATAGAGATATACTTGTATATCAATTTCAAAAACGATATTTTTTTTTTCTGGTTATCTTCTTATAAAATTTGGCAATGCACTAATTTTCATACAAACTAGCATAATCACATGCTTCAACATTATTTTATGAAGACAAATAATTGATTCATTTGTATTGTTATGTATTATAATAAAATGGCAAACATGATATTCAATTAAAACAAAGTCAAACCTTGTTCCCTATTTAGAAATAAACACAGAAATCAATATCTTTTTGCATAAAAAGACTTCATGAAAATGGAGTGCTTGTGTTTCATCGTCTAAAGTCCAAAGTCCTCATACTTGCCATTTGCCAACCTCGTGGAAGATAACCTAACTTGTGATTATAATAGTTATTTATCAATGGAGAAAAGTCTTTGCTTCTGGCTGATCTCATATCATTTCTACAGATTATGTTTAAAGAAACATTTGATTTTTGCGTTTAATATATATATGTTTGAAGAAACATTTGATTATTTATTTGCCTTTAATATATATATATATATATAAAAGAAAGAAAAAAGAAGAACTGAAATTGATTTGGTAGTGGCAGACATGAGGAGCTTGAGTCCAGTTCAGATCACGTGGAGTCATTAGGGTTACACGTGCAAGTTTGCTTCTTAATAATCAACTGGCAATCTAAATCATTATCAAGTATCATTAGTATAAATCGAATGATAATTGAGTATTCTAATCAATTAATTACCATATTTCTTCATTGGATCTGAAGCTGAAGCAGTTTCCAGGGAAAGTGGAAAACCTTGAAACTAAAGTTTCCCTTCTTTCTTTTTTCTTTATTAAAGTTAATACTATAATTGAAATGGATTAATAACTAATTACAAAGTTTATGATTAAAATATGAATTTAAAAAAATTGATATAAATGAATGTTGAGAAGTTGAAAGAGACAAACAATGGGTCAATCTCGTTTCTTCAAAGCGCTTCTTGTTTCCTCTCTTATACTACTAATCTTCTTCTCCACCGGTAATAGCTAGTACCCTTCTTCTTTGATATTTTAGTCCCTATTTTGACTGAGATTATGAAATTATGGCTTATGATTTTTGTTTGTGAATTTTTAAGCCATGGGAAGAAACGTGCCAACTTCACAGTTGTCAGAAGTTCACAGTACTGTCGAGCTATCTTCTTCCGGGGTATACTTCTTTCTTCTCTTCTCTTTAATCAGTTTTTCTTTTTTCGTCTTTATTAATCAGAAACGATTCATAGGAACTTATGTCAGATTTACTATTATAAGTGAACTTATATTTTCAGTTATGATATGATTGATCTATTTATGTAGAACTCTTCCGTCAATATACTACCTATGATTAATCTCTCGAAGTATATCTATATATATAAGTAAAGCTCCATATATCCCACAAATTGATTGTTAGAGAATATTTTATTTTTACTTAATTTTATAGTAATTTAGATCAACCAAATTGTACAATACAAAGTCAAATAGAACTATTAAATTTCAAAACTCTTCTTTTTTGGGGTAAACGGCAACATTAAAAAGTCAAATAATTGTATCTGTGTGAATAAATAAGTAAATATTATTATGATTATTTAGATTGCAATGTAATAATAAATAGAAAATACAGGAAGGCATTGAGAGGATGACGATGGAGCTGATGGATTATAAGCCGGTGGGGTCTAACACCAATTGGAGTGGTTTCGTCGCCTCTCCTCCTCCCCAATCTTCACTTCCATAACTACCAACAATAAATAATCATTTAAAGTTTTATTTTTTCCTGAAAACACACAATGATTTGGTGTCTCACATTTTCCCAATAAATGAGAATTTGTAATTTAAAACATTAGTATTTCTATAAAATTAAGCATTACTCCTTTCACTGTCGAAAAAACGAGTTCAAATTGTAAAATATATTTGATGTAATTGGTGGACACACAAGAAACACCATTTATAATTGAACAATTTTATTTACAAAGTGAAACAATGTATCAGCAGACTGACCCTTTTGTTTCTTTTGTCCACGTGATTTTACATACTTTTGTTTTGGCCATAAGCTAACATATTCCTTCACAAAACAAACACGCATCCAAAAAAAACTTGCAAATTTTTTCTCTTAGGCTCCTTTATCGAGACGTCTTATCTTCTTCCTCTCCTTGACGCCAGCGATAATCTAGCTCGCCGGCGTCAGATTTTCTTCTCTGATATGACTCTCGCTTTCCTTGTCAATTTCGTTTTACTTGCCTCTGCTCTTAATAGGGTCGTTTGTACCCAGAACATCGCTCACCTCCTCCGTGATCTTGGATCTCGATGGCTTTGCCTGAAGACTTTCTTCTCCAGCGTAATCATGGTGAACCTTATCGCTCCATCTTCTCCTCTTTCGTGTCTCACGGTGCGTTGTCTTCCCGGTGTTTTGATCCAGTTCGACGATGTTTACTTTCAAGCTCTCTTCTTCTCCTCCGTTCTATGTCTTGAGGCTTTGAACAGTCCTCCTCTGTCACCTTTTTTTTCATCGACATTGACAGAGAGGTTTCAGATCCCCTCCTCAACCGGCGATGCACAATCTGGATGGATACTAGCTTTAGTCCGACGACTCAACGATGTATTCTCTGGTTTCAAGCAAGTTCCAGCGAGATTAGCAAAGACGGCAGCGTAGAAGAAGACCTTCGATTAGGGTTATATCTGTGTCTTCTACCCCTCCACTTCTTAGTGGGCCTTTTTTTTGGGCCTGATATTTACAAAGGTATCCAAAATATTCTCAATCTATTCCCTTTACCTATTTGGGCTTGTGAGGACAAAATCTGTTTGGTGGGCCTTAGACTGAGTTGTTTTGGATCCATTACATGGATCAAAACTCTTTCCTCTTCCTATAGGGATCGAGACAGCAAAATTAGGGTTTGGCAGAGTCCACCCTTTGCTTCCTCCATTACTTTGGAGATGCCTACAATAAATCTTAGCTTCTATGGCAGTTTGGGTCTGTTTGTATCTGGTTGCTGTAGTTTCAGATCAAGACTTTTGTTTGGTTTCATAAGGATCATGAAGAACTTTGTTGGAGCTGGATTGAGGACCTTCATGTTTTCAATGATGACTTTCTGGATTGTTATGACCGGATTTCTATCCCTAACTATGCACTTCTGCTTTATTTCCAATGTATTAGCAATGTTTTGCTTCTTCTTCATTTTGGATGTATTAGCTACTTGAATTTTCAGTGAAGAATTATGTTTGACCAAAAAAACAAACACACATCCCATATTGTTCAACTATTCAAATGGAATACATATACAAATATTAGCTGGCTGTAAAATTTAACTAGATGATTTTCTAACCCAAGTTAGCACAATAAAAATTTATATATATCATAGACCAAAAGTCTTAATTTATTGAATATGTTCAATGATAATTACAACTAAAGTGATCTGACAAAGCTATCGAAAATGATAAGTAATTAATTCTTAGTGTGAGGTTTTGCTAAGAAAGCTCCAGGTCTTCAGTGTGCTAAAGGTGGCTTTCTCTTTCTTTGATCTTCTATTTATAACTTCTTGTTGACTTCTTATTCCTTATTAAGATCTTATCCTCATTTTTTAGGAGATTTTATGAGAATTCCAGGATTATTCTCAGGAATCTCGGAATTTTCTTATTTTCTTTACGTTTTGACTTTTCTTTTTAATAGGCTGAGCTTAATTGTCGAGATGGGTTTTAGAGATAAAGTCCACCTCTAACAATTGTCTTTCCCTCCATTCTCCAATTGCATGACGAAAACTGATTAAAGTCAATGAGTAATGGGTTAATGTTCTTCTCACTAATTGAGGGTGGTTTTGGTTTGCTTCTCTCAGTGTCTTAAAATTTGGCGACATCCCAGCTGGCGAGCTTGGTTGGTCGACGGATCAAGCTTCGCATTTGGAGGTGGTCGGCTTTCACTTCTGTTTTTTTTGTCTTTTTTGGATTTGTTTGTAGCAAGATGTAGTTTAGAATTTTTGGTGGCTCATTAAGAATCCTTTGTGGTTTAGAAGAACGCATAGCTTTAATGCTTTGATGAGTGAGTTGTAAGGTTACCAAATGAATGGCCAGTCAGCGAAATTTAACCGAGCATGGCTGGTCTGTAGGAATGGAGTTACGGTTCAACAAGAATGGAATGACGTGTCTCTCCTTTCCCTTATCCTATGCCAATTTATTCCATGTTTTTACCGATCAGTCTAGACTTTCTATATTTTGTAGAATTTGATAATTAGTTGCTATATTTTATCGGTGAAGGTCGATTGGTTGGTCGACAAAGATATTAATGTGAATGCCAATTCAACAAGTAACACCTCAACAAGATACAGCTCAGCAAATGGCAGCTCGGCAAGTGGCAGCTTGGTAAGTGCCAGCTCGAAGAGTGTCAACTCGGTTATCTTTGATCTACTCGGAACAATTCCTTCTTGAAAGCGCGTTAAGCTTTAAAGAAGTCGGACGACACGTCATCAAACAAAGAAATGGAAATATTCCTATTCCGACATGGAAAATTTCCAAAAATCTAGCTAAGATCTTTTAGATAAGATCATATCTTAACAATTGTAATATTTCATTTTTACAAACTACTTTGTAACCGCCTCTATGATCTATAAATAGAGGAGCAGATCCTTTAAACAAGGGATCAGCTTTTTGACATACACATTAAGCTAAAAAACCCTATTTGGCAATCATCTTTACTTCATTGGCAGCATACTTCTTCCCTCCAAATTTTCAAGAGTCCTTGCTCTTTCTTCCCTCTCTTTAATCAAAATTTCGGATTTAGCCCTCCTTTTGTGCTAGACCTGGTTCGAACAGGTGGCGCCGTCTGTGGGGAAGACATGGAAGGACTTCTATACACAGGGGAAAAGAGTACACGCTAAAAAAAATGGGATGGTTGAAGACGAAGTTACCATCAACTCACCAGAAAGAAGGGATCCTAGCCTACAAGAACACACTGATCCAACTCTCAGATCACCTTTAAACTCTGTTCAAACTCATAAGGAGAATCGAGAAGAATCTCGAGAAGTTACTATTCTCCCTGGTCCACCTGAAGAGCCACCATCGATCGAGAACTTGGTGCGCAACTTGATAGCACAATATGAAGCTTCTGACCAAAGAAACACGAAGAGATTCGATATAATTGAGGCTCGGATAAACAAGGGTAGTCTCCCGTCTGCACAAACCAACATACCACATGGAGAAGTATTGGCCAGTGTGCAGAGTAATCTATTTAGAGGAATACCGAGTCTGCAACCAACTAACGTCTCGAGACCAGGACAATCTACAATGCAGACGTGCAAGGACAACACGTGCCGACAACCCTGGTCGCGATAATTGTATTCAGAATGATGGAAGACATGAGGTCTCAAATCCATCAAGCTACCAGTTCGGCATCCGAGATTGGGAGAATTCTGGCTCATGCTCGAAACTCGCCATTCACACCAAGACTAAAATGGATCTCGGTAAATCGAGGACCAAGACTAAGATGTCCTTCGTATGATGGGACCATAGACCCAATAGAGTTCATGAGTGCCTTCAACATCATGATGAATGGAACAAATTACAATCCCAACCAAGAGAATACCACTTACTATCAACTCTTCGCCGAGAACCTAACTGGTGATGCTCTGGTATAGTTCACCAAGTTACTTATTGGGTCGATTGAGAGCTTCAATCAACTTGCCAAATTTTTTATGAAGCAATACGCTTTATTTGTCAACCAAGACACCTTTACAGCGGAGTTAAGGTCCTTGAAGCAAGGATTTATCGAGTCTCTAAAGTCGTATCTCGGACGCTTCAAGAAAATCTTGACTAAAGCTAAAGTCAGTGACATATGGCCATTGAGGCTCTATGAACTAGAATCGTTATAGACAAGGCTTGAAGGAGAGATCTTTTAGTGAACCGGCCAGTACGATCTTGGATGCCCTATGTAGAGCAGCAAGGCATACAGATTGTGTGGAGGAAAAGCAGATACTCACCAAAACTCAGAAAACTCAGTGAGACTCAGGAGTAAAGGAGTCGAAAGAAGAATATCACCAGCCGAGATAGCATAATTACAGAGGAAAAGCAATCTCGGTCACAACTTTTCAAGTCGGCAAAACTAATAACATAGTTCGTAAGAAGCCATTCAACAACATTTACAACCGAAGCGAGTATTGTGCATTCCACAATAGAACTGTTCATTCCACTTCAAAGTGTAAAAAGCTGCAAAAGCTACTTGCCGAAAAGTTCAGCAAAGGTGAGTTAAGTGTCTTGGAAGAAGAGACTCAAAAGTTCAAAGCGCAAAAACAAAAAGAAGCCGAGTTGTGAGAAGCAGCTTACAAAGTGGCGAATCAAAATGGAAACGCCAAAGAAAAATCTAAACAGCAAAAACAAGATAAAGAGACCAACAAACAAGGGTCTCCACGAGTGGAAGCAACGTAATCATGGGAGGATTACAGTTTTGTGATGACATTATAAGGTCGATCAAGAAATACAAACAAAAGGTTGTAGCAACGGTCAACCTCGAACCAGTCATTGAGAATTTACGAATAGTGGATTCAGAAGTAACATTCACCGCCAAGGATATTGAAGGAGTAAGCTTCCAACATAACGAACCACTAGTCGTAAAATTACGAGTAGCCGACTATGACGTATCTCGGATTCTCATTGATACTAGAATGGATTTAATCTTCAAAGAGACATTGGACAAAATGGCATTACCAGACGTTCGACTCAAACCAGTTGAAAGAACACTAACTGTGTTCGATGGAAGTACGATCAATACAGTCAGAACGGTCAAGTTAGCGATCCGAGTTGCTGGAATTACGAGATGGATCAAGTTCTTAGTTGTGGATAAACCACCAATCTATAATATAATCCTAGGAACACCAAGGATTCACGCGATGAAAGTGATCCCGTCAAGTTACCATTAGTGCCTAAAGATCCCGATGAGTAAAGGAGTTTACACACTTCGAAGAGATCAAAAGATGTCTTGGACTTACTTTATCGCCGAGTTAAAGTTACGAAATAAGTCATGCATGATCTCAGCGTCCATAAGAAGTAAAGCATTGTCGGAACCTCCCGTTCTTGAGAAACCAGATCAATCAACTGTTGAACTCATCAACATTGACTTAACAGTATTGAAGTCAACTTGAGCAAGCTAATCCGAGACAAGTTGATCCAACTTTTGGAGCAAAACATGACAACATTCGCATGGATAATCAAAGATATGCTAGGAATCAATCCAAAGATTCCAAGTCACCGGTTGAATGTCGACCCGACATACAAACAAATAAAGCAAAAAAGGAGAAAGCTAGGGCCGGAAAGGGCAAAGCTGTAATTGACGAGGTCAAAAAGTTGACCGACGCTGGGTCTATCGTCGAAGTTTAGTACCCGTAGTGCTTAGCTAACTTCTTTTGTTCATGGTCGCTTTCTCAGGAAAGAGGAGTTTATTGGTATAAAGTCATGCCGTTCAGTTTGAAGAATGCCGAAGCAACTTACCAATGCTTGGTCAATAAGATGTTTGCCGACCAACTAGGGCAAAAAATGGAAGTATACATAGATGATATGTTAGTCAAGTTGCTAAAAGTAGAAGATCATGTTGATCACCTAGCACGTTACTTTCAAACTCTTAACGAGTATCAGATGAAGCTCAATCCGACAAAATGCACCTTCAGAGTAACCTCATGAGAATTCCTTAGCTACATAGTGACTCAAAGGGGAATCAAAGCGAATCCCTAACAGATTAAGGTAATCCAAGATTTGCCTTCTCCGAAGAGCAAACGGGAAATTCAAAGGCTAACCGACCAAATTGCCGTATTAAACCGATTCATCTCGCGCTCAACGGATAAATATCTTCCATTCTACAATTTATTACATGGGAATAAAGAATTCAAGTGGGATGAAGAGTGCAAAAATGCTTTTTCCAAGTTAAAAGTGTACCTTTCGACTCCACCAATCCTTGCAAAACTAGAAGACAGAGAACCACTATACTTATATACTGCGGTCTCAATGTCGGCAGTAAGTAGCGTACTTGTTCGATTAGAAAGCCGGACTGGTGAGGTCCTTGAGCAATCTTTTCTACTTGTGTTCCCAGTGTCAAACATCGAGGCCGAATACGAAGCATTGATCACGGGGATCAGGCTAGCCAAAAAAATTAGAGCAACTGAAGTTGAGTGTTATTGTGACTCTCAGTTAGTAGTCAACCAAGTCAATGGAGGTTATGATACAAAGAACGACCGAATGGAAGCTTATCTCAAAGTTGTCAAGGAGTTGACAAAGGATCTAAAATTCAAATTCAACAAAATTTCCTGATCCAAAAATACTTCGGCTAACGCCTTGGCATCTTTAGCATCTACAACGGATCCCGTTCAAAGACGAATTATACCAGTTGAGAGTATAAACCGACAAAGTATAAGCTTATCAAAAGGAGACCTTGAACTCGTCTCGGTAATTGCCGACATTGCAGACGATTCCGACACCGAGATGCCAGATATCGAGCAACCCAGTGAACAGAAAATCGATTGAAGAGATGAAATCCTCGCATACATTATGGATGGAGAGACTCCATAAGACAGATGGGCATCTCGTCGACTCAAAGTTAAATGCACTTTCTACACTCAAATCGATGGAAAGTTATATCGGCTAAGCATAAATAGAATTCTCCTTACTTGCATCCACGGTGACGAGATCAACAAAATCATAAAGGGAACACATGATGGAGCCGGTGAATATCACAACAGTGGAAGATCACTTGTACACAAAATCCAAACTCTCGGATACTATTGGCCAACTATGGCAAAGGATTGCGCGGAATATGCAGCTAAGTGCGATAGGTGTTAGCGACATGGACGCATCAACAATGCTCCAACTAAAGAGTTAACTTTAGCAATCATGCCATATCTATTTATGCGATGAGCAATGGATATAGTCAGACCATTGCTGTCGTCTCGGCAAAAATGATTCATGCTTGTCATGACGGATTGCTTCTCAAAATGGGTTGAAGCAGAAGCTTACTCTCACATTAAGGATACATACATAGTCAAGTTCGTATGGAAGATCATCATCTGTCGACATGGGCTACCTTATGAGATTCTGACAGACAACAAATCTCAATTCATCTCAGCAAAGTTCACTAACTTTTACTCTCGATGGAACATCCCAGTAAGCAAATCAACTCCATGAAACCCGCAAGCGAACGAACAAACAGAGGTGACAAATAAGCATATACTAAATGGAATCAAGAAAAGGCTAGCGGATAAGAAAGGGAATTAGGCTTCCATGTTGGATGGTGTATTATGGTCACATCGGACAACACCGAGATGCTCAAGCGGACGAACTCCTTTTTCCCTCTCTCATGAAATGGAAGCGATGGCTCCAGCTGAAGTAACGGTCCTAACTTTGCGTCGAGAACGTTTTCCCAAAAATGAAAGTTCAAACAACAAAGCAATGGAAACTAGTATTGATGATTTGGAAGAAGAACATGACGAAGCACTTCTCTGAGTGCAGAACTATCAACAACAAGCCGCAAAATACTACATAAGAAGGTTCGAGGATGAAACTTCTCTGTAGGAGATCTGGTACTCCAGAAAGTGTTTGAAAACATGGCTAAACTTAATGCTGGAAAACTCGCCACCAACTGGGAAGGGCCATACATTATTTTTAAAATCGTAAACCTAGGAGTTTACGAGATCGTGACTATGGAAGGAGAGATGATTCTACGAAGTTGAAATTCTATCAACTTGAAGCGATACTACTATAGAAGATGCGCCAACTCGGTGACTTAGATGCATTACTAGATGCATTACTAGATGCATCTCTATCTACTTAATTATGTAATCAGAACTACGTCTTGGCTTGATCCCTTTAGGGTACGTAGGTTGCCTTTGGGTGCAGCTAAAACTAAATAAAAATTTTATAAGTTCCCTTCTTGGGTTCAGTAATAAAAAAAAAAAGAAAAAAGATCAATGGTTACACACTAACTCCCAAAAAAGACGAGATCAAATTCTCGCAAAAACAAAATATAGCATTGTATAGGCATAATGAGACTAAATTCTCGCAAATAACGAAGCATTAACTTTATACAGAAAAATGGGATTCATTCTCGCAAAGACAAAACATAGCTTTGTACAGATTTACCATATTTTCTTAAAAATCTCGGTGAGTTAGAAACTCACAAAATTATCTTATAAAATCATTGGTAAAGGCAGAAATACTCTCATTTAAAACCGAGTTCTAAAATCTCGGTGAGTCCCTAAAATCTCGCTCGTATTTAAGCTGCGTCTTAAACCTTGCACAATCTAAGCCAAGTCTAAATCACGCCGAGTCCATAAAATCTCGCTCGTATTTAACCGATTCCAAAACCTCGCACAATTTAAGCCGAGTCTAAATCTCGCCGAGTCCCTAAAACATTGCTTGAAATGTAAACCTCGCACAAATGTAAAGCGAGTCAATCAAACTCTGCCAAAACCAAAGATCTTGTTTACAATCAATTGAGTCTTGAAAGCTCGTTGAATGAAACTTTGAAATCTTTTTTTTTTTAAAAAGAGAGAGCAAAGCAAAATACCGTACATTCAAAAGTATAAGGACAATATTTTTACAAATTTCCTATGAAAGGGAAAGCCTGTGCAGCTCGCCTACATGGCGAGTTACTATCCCATAAACTTTTTTGTTGACTTTTTCTCCGCGTTGACCTGTTTAGGGTTGGGCTTTCTGAACTATAAATAGCCCTGTTTACTTATTGAGCAGACATAAACGTTTATAGAGATAGTTATTGGAGATTCAAGTGTTGCTTTTCTCTTTTTGCTTATATATTTATGCTTAGATCTTGTATGAATGAATGATTTTCTGATTTAGCTTGTTTAATATATCTTGTTCATCTTTCTCTTCTCTCTCTAATCATGTTCTCCATTTCATTTTCTGGGTTTAAGCTTACATTCATGATCCTTGAGTAGATTGCTTAGGGGAATTGAGGAGATGGGTTAGATCTTGGTAGATTTAGTGTTCTGATTGCTTATCCAAGGTTGTTCATACTAGATCTCTCCATTCTAGGTGCTCCTCATGCTTATTTCATTCTGGCCATTTGAAATATGATCTCATGCATTTGTGCCTACAAGGTGTTTGTAGAAATGCTAGATAGAACCTAGAGTTAGAATCTGCTCCTTTTGCCTAAGAGATTAGATGCTTAGGGTGCTAGTTAGGCTAGATAGATAGTCCTTATTGCTTTGCTTGCTGCAGTTACCATGAGAATGGCTTTGATTGTAGCTGAGAAAAGGTTAGAATTCATGAGAGTGATTCTGATTGCTGTTATTATCTATGGCTTAGAGATCATCCATTAGGTCGATGGATAGGTGATTAGTCACTAGGACTATTGAGATCGATGACCCTTACTCCTCAAGACCCCTCCTTAGTTCATTTATAACTTAGTTTAATCACTTGCATTTCGATTGTAGTTGTTGCTCTGTTTCCTTTCAATTGCTCTGTTTTTATGTTTTATGTTTTGTTTCCAGCCTACTCTGTTTTGTCTGCTTGAATCTTCTAGCTTTGATTAGATTGCGCTTGAATTAGATAGCCTTAGAATACCCTTAGTGCTAGCAACACGCTTATTTGGTTCGATACCTCAAGTACTACGAGGATTTGATAACACAGAGAGGTTGCAAAACCTTGTTACCAGCAAGCGAGTTCCTCTCCAGCAGCAGTGAGTCTGGACCCGACCTCCACCGCTTCAAGATGAGTTTGGCCAGCTCAGCTAGCGAGATTTGAATTCCTCCGGATGCTCCCATCTGGGTTGGCACGAAACCTCTCGCGTTCCAGCATAATGCTGTTCAAAAAGGCGATAAACTACAAATACTTCAAAAAAGTAAAAGTCAAAAATAACAAAATAGAAGTTATAGTGAAATCGAACTCGGCAGTAGAAACTCACCCGGAACAGCAAGAATGCAGCCTCTTCGTACTCCTCACGATTCTCCATTTGATCCGGAGAAGGGAGACACTCTAATGAAGTCCTGATCTGATGCATCAGATCAGCACACTCCGTTCAAAACTCCAAAATCGATCTCGAATCGGAGTGGTTATGGGAGAAACGGAAGTCGGGAACTCCCCTTCCTCTCCCTCGGGAAACACTAGAAGAGCCGGCCTGACTAGCACCTCCAGCAGAAGTGATCCTAATTGGATCAACCTTTGTTCTCTTCGTAGGTCGCGAAGTTCTGCGACCAGATCCTGAAGGGACTTTGACAATATTCCGATCGGGGCAGTAGAGGATCTAGTAACCCTAGAGGATCCGCCAGAAGGACAAACATCCATCCCTTCAAGTGCAGCGTTTAAACCCTCTTCAACGTTCGGGAGTTTAAAATCATCAAGACCCATTTTTCCTTTTGAAGATAAAAAGTTTGGAAGAAAACTGTAAAGTTTCAGAAGTTAGAGGATAAAGGACAAGAACAAAGTTAGATAAGTTTGTATACAAGAATGGAGTGAATGGTAAAAGAAGGATAGCGCGGTATTTATCAAAATTTACCAGAAGCTGAAACGACGCCAAACAGTAATTATTATTCACCGGGTGAAAATCGAAGAAACCGCTGGAGTAACCCAATCGTAGGCTGACACGTGGACCAAAGATTCCAGAAGCAGGTAAACCATCCGACTCAAAAATTCCGCTATAATTTTCCAAGTCTGGGGGGGCAATTGTTAGAGGTGGATCCGAGATCCTACTTCGGTCCACGAGAAACAATGGGCAAATATTCTAAGTCATGAACTCGGCAGGATTATCAAAGTGTCAACTCTGATATCTTTGATCTACTCGGAACAATTCCTTCTCGAAAGCACGTTGAGCTTGAAGGATGTCGGGCGACACGTCATCAAAAAAAGAAATGGAAAGTTTCATATTCCGACACGGAAACTTTCCAAAAATCTAGATAAGATCTTTTAGATAAGATCATATCTTAACAATTGCAATATTTTCTTTTTACAAACTACTTTGTAACCGTCTCTATGATATATAAATCGAGGAGCAGATCCATTGAAAAGGGGATCGACTTTTTGAAATACATATTAAGCTAATAAACCCTATTCGAAAATCATCTTTACTTCATTGGCATTATACTTCTTCCGTCCAAATTCTCAAGAGTCTTTTCCTTTTCTTCCTTCTCTTTAATCAGAATTTTGGATTTAGCCCCCCTTTTGTGCTAGACCCGGTTCAAACAATTCACATTCGATTAATTGTTTAAAATGTAACATGAAGAATATAAAATATTACATTATAAATTCAGATTCCAAAAAAGAAAAGAATATAAATGATACATAATATGACATGAATGAAGTAAATAATTCAAAATAAATAAATTATTATAGGTCTTTGATTCATCACTATAAACATACAATCGAATTGAAGAGTTCATTTGACTTTTGGAGTAACACAATATGACCAATTCTTTTCCCAGAAAGAATAGTAGCTTCAATAAATCTTCTTGAGATTTTTATCATGTGAAGTTTTGTTCCATTCAAAAGACCAGATCTTGCATCAATGTCTATCATCAACATAATTTTAAACATACATGATTTTGGTCTGATTATTCTTATAGTTGGAGAAACGGATAGGGGACAAAGATAATTAACTAATCTGAAAATTTTGGAAAAATAATCTTAGTTGTATCAATAAAAAAAATAAGATAAATAATAATAGTTATACTCAAAAAAACAATTATGAAACGAAAAAATACAAAATTATTAGATCGACTATACTAAAAACTAAAAAAAAATGAAACAAATAATATAAGATAACGTGTTGATATAAAAGTAAGTACAATTATTATATATTTGAATTAAAAATTATATTTAAAAAATAAATAAAAATAAACCAAATACAATAAGATAAAATGTTAGTATGATAGTATGTATGTTTAGTACATATATTTGTATCTTAAATTATATTTACAAACAAATTATCTTATATTTTATATAT
Organism: Lepidium africanum; assembly: GCA_900406405.1. NCBI lineage: Eukaryota > Viridiplantae > Streptophyta > Magnoliopsida > Brassicales > Brassicaceae > Lepidium > Lepidium africanum. The sequence continues at coordinate 50,681 of OVAX01000458.1, forward strand.
ATATATATATATACAAATTAAAATCTTTATGTGAAAATATGTAAAAAAGATGAAACAACAAAATACATTACCTAGATACCATAGTGGTTGAATGTAAGAGGTGAATAATATCATAACTATTCTGAAAATTTCATAAAATTGAGTTAGGTTCAATTTTAAAAAATATTAAATTGAATAATATTTATAACAGCATTATAGAATTTAAAAATTGTAAAAATAATTGTATTTGGATTTAAACTAATGCCGGAAAATTAAAATTAAATTCAACAAAATATAAAAAAATAAAAATATTATTACTTTTAGTAGAATATGACACTATCTAGATACAATTGTGAAGATAAACTATGCATGATGAATGATAATTATGAAGAGATAATGTTATACTTATAGGAAAAATGTAAGGTTTTCTTTTCGGAAAAAGCATTCGAATGAGAAATCTCGTGAGATATAGCATGTATTAACTTTAAGAATAATCATTTAATTTTATAGATTCTTTGATTAGAATCAAACGGTTTAAGATCTTTAAATTAAATTCACTATTAAATACATAATCAATTGTGTCTAACTAATACATATATTTTTACCATAAATACCATATAGATTGATTATCAAATTAATAATATAATTATTTGATTTGTCGATTCATAATTACTCCTTTCGTTAATTAGATATACGTTCAATTCTAATCTTCTATATAATAACACATAATTTTTGTTAGATTTTTTACTTGCTCTGAAAGCATATATTTACAATAAATGTTTACCATAAGTACTGTATAAATTGGTTACCAAATTAATGCGGTAATTTTTTTAATTTGATTGATATATTCAAATCTAATCGTAACTAATAAAACACAATTATAGTACTATATTAGATGTATATATCATAAAAATTGTATACATTTATTACCATATCATAAAAATCTTATAGATTTTATATTGTATAAAAATAGTATAAATCTAATCCCTCTTATTCAATTTATGATTATCATATCATAAAAGTTGTATAGATTTAATATCGCACTAATTTTTTGTAATAAATTTTACATAATCATATATGATTATTTATAGTGAAATTTCCGAAAATTATCCACTAATTACCATATATGTATTTTTCAATTTAATTCGCCAATTAATATGATAATTAAATGAAAATATTTTTATTTATGTTGCTTACGAAATTAATATAATTATCTTCCCAGAATACCCTCACTAATATTGTAAAGTAGAATGTCACTCAATGTAATATATTCAATATTTTAAGAGCAATTCTAAAAATGTTATCCTTTTATTATATAGAAGAGATATATATATATATATGGTAACTATTTAAATATACATATAACCATATATATATATATATATATACCTAATATATTAAAAGAGGAAGCATTAAGAAAATGACTTTGAATTTGTAAAATTTACACGTTGAAACCTTTTATAAATAAATTAATTATGAATAAATCAAAAAGTTAGTAAGTTTATTTTAAAACCTATATCACATCAAATCTTTAATAACCAATCATATATAAACATAGAAGATTCAATATATTTTTAATAATGATTTTCACTCTTACTGTATTTTATTATATTTTTATAAAATAAATTAAAATATTACATCACAAAAATTTTATGAAAAGTTTTAAGACTTTTTTCCTACACAGATTTTTTAAATTTTTGGAATCAGACATATATTTTAGTATATAAAAAAACAGAAATATATATTTTAATCTATAAATTTTAGTTTGTATATATTAGTAATAAAATTTAAAAATCTAGATGAAAACGAGTAAAAGAAAGGTATTTTGAAAACTAAGTTTTAGTGCATATATATATATATATATATATTATTAGCAAGCCAACACGAGTCGGAAATTTTTCATAAAACAAAAAAATTATTGAAAAATAAGATAAGAGTACTAGGAACATAAAGTAATTAACATATAAACATTTCATATTTTTATAGTTACATTTGATATTCAATAATAGAAATATAGGTCATTGATTTAAGTTCATTACATGTCAATTGACATTTCCTGTTATTTGATAATTATGGGTCATTCAATAATGGTTCATTTATTAAAGAATATATCTCTTTTGATATATCATGTTATTTGATACTAATATATTATTTAATATAAAAAATTATTTAATAATTTTGATTTGTTTGATAATTACATGTAATTGGATATTCGATAATTATCATAACTACTTTATGATTTTAAATTAAAAGAAAATTTAAAATATCATCCCGTGTTCTAGCACGGCTTAGAATCTATTATGTTTGTAAAGAAAGTGAGAGTTAGTTCAACGCAAGGATTAAAGTTGTTATAAAGCATAATATAATAAAAACTAAGACCAATATAAAACTTGATTGGCCGGAGAGACAAAGTCGAGATATATCCGGAATATTTTACTTTATTTGATTTTGGTATGAATTATAACTACTCCCTCCCTCTGTCTCATATTATTTGATACTTAAGGTTGATGCGCAATATTTAAGAAAACTTGTTATATTATTTAAAATGTTCTTATTTGTAATCAATGGTGTAGTTAATATAAATATGTAGTAGGGTTAAAAATAGATAATGTTTGTGTCATAAATCTAATACATCATATATTTTGAGGCAAAAAAAGTGATGCTAAAACATCATTTATATTCGGACATAGGGAGTATTACATAAGTGTCCTATATATGGTATAGGAGGACGAGCCATACATTAAAAATTTTCAATATGGGATACATTTACTTAACAAATGTTTGCGTATTATCATGACACAAACATTGCAAGACTCTCCCTTGGACACCATCGTGACTAATGCTTTTTGCATTATGTTTTTATCATTGTTGCTTCATTAAAAAAAATTCAAGAAAACCATATGAGAAAAAAACCATAGAAAGGGAAACATAGTGCAACGATGCAAGCTCCTCCTGGAATGATGAAGATCACATCTTTATACATCTCATAGATGTCACATTTCAATGTTGTAGATATGTTCCTTGAACAAAGTTGTAGGTAGTGACTTTGTTAAGTGAAGTGAAACGTTATTAGTGGATTGGACATATCTTACTTCAATGGTTTTATTTGTTTGTCCATTCAGCTACGTCATCCAGATGGTCCATCTAAATGCACCATTTGAATGGAGCAGCTGGATATTGTTTGTTTCCATGGTGGATATTACATCTAGATATTGCATATAGATGTGTATTTGTTTGCTTCGTAAATTAACATCTACATCTAGATGGATTTACCTATAAAATGACCAAAAAAGATATGATTAAATTTTATGTATTATTTTAATTAATAAAACTAAATTTGTATTCAACTAGATAGAAACTTATTTTTTTAACATTTATAAATGTTATTCTTATTAAATATTTAATTTTTGAAACAAGTTTTTTAATTCTAAACTAGGTGGAACAATTTTAATTATCAGAAAGATGAATAAGAAAAAAAAGATGAGAGAGAACAAAAAAGAGGAGAAGGTGTAAAAAGAGGAGAGAGAGTAAAAAGAGGAGAGAGAATAAACAAAGAAGAGAGAGTAAAAGAGAGGAGAGAGAGAGTAAAAAGAAGAGAGAGTAAAAAGAAGAGAGAGAGTAAAAAGAGGAGAGAGTAAAAAGAGAAGAGAGAGTAAAAAGAGGAGAGAGAGTAAAAAAGAGGAGAAAAAATAAGAAAGAAGAGAGAGAGTAAAAAAGAGGAGAGCGAGTAAAAAAAGAACAAAAAAGGAGAAAAAGAACAATAAAAAATGAGAGAAAAGGGTATTTTAGTCATTTTAATTTTTCTGAACTCCATCTAAGTCCAATTGCTTCCTCTAAACACATCCAAAAATTTTAGAAAACTGAACTAAGTTGAAATGCTCCATCTAGCAGCTCCATCCGGATGATGCGCAATTGCACATTTAAACAAACAGTAATTGACGTCTCCATCCAGATGGATTAGTTGGATAGAGAAACAAAAAGGCCCAGACTAGAAAGAAAACATAGCAGATTGCAGTAAAAACAAAGAATTAAACAAATACAGAGTACTAAGCAAGCGAATAAAAAAGAGGATTCCTGAGGAGTGGGAATAATGGATCAACGATTCACTTAGGTCTGTTAGGTTACTTAATAAAACTCACACAGATATGATCTCTAGGAATCAAGTTCATAAGCTTTGAACCCACTTTCATGGCAAACAATCTCAAAGAAGCTATCAACAGACCTTATCATCATAGACGTTTAACAACCAATCTGGCATGAAGAAACAACTTAATCTAGCCAACAAACATCCTAAACAGTCAATCCCTTAATTTAGGAATGCGAATCTTTGAAATGGTTTGGTCAGACATTTTATCAAACACTTTTTTGGGTGCTAAAATGTCTAAACGCATATTTTAAATGATCAGAATGAAATAAGCATTAACAACACCAAATCATAAGAGATCTAGCTAAACTAAACTTAACCCTTTTAAAATCAATTTCACAAGCTTCTTTTTCATTCTTAATCTAAGGAGAAGGTTCTTATTCCATTCTAGTGGTTTGGGACTACTTTTAGCTTAGGTTCTTCTTTTCTTTTCTTATACAAATTAGATGATTACTTGTGTGGTGCACGGGATATTTTTTGTCAAAAAAATAATTGTAATTATTTTAATTTGTTCCTAATATATGTATATGTGATTTGCATATGAAAATTATTTTAATTTTGTCTATAACTAATATACAAAAAATTAATTTATAGTCTACTATATAATAGATGATGACTCGTGTTGTGTATGAAACCAATTTTTTTGACACGTGCTATGTATAAAATATATATATATATATATATATAACTTATGTTTATTTATATTTTGATGTTTTATAATTTTTGTATATAGGTTTTTTGAATTTTGTTCATTTAAGTTTTAGACTCGTGTTCATATCACCCTCTATCAATTTTTTTGACTCGTGCTATGTATAAAATATATATTTGATATGTGTTCATTTATGTTTTGATGCATTACAATTTTTTTTTGTATTCAATTTTTTGTCTGTGAAATCAATAATCATTTTTTATATAGATATATTAATTGTTCTTTTTTTTTCCTTGTTCATGTACGATTTTATTGGAAAGAACCAAACTTAAGTATCAAATATTTTAAAATTAAGAAACAAATATAAAATATGATAATGATAGGATAGGAAACACAATTAAGAAAAAATCTTAGTTTTATTGCATTGTTCTTTATGAAATATACATAATTAGAAAATTAAGATATGTCTAACAAAAAAAACACACAAATTAATTAACAAAAAAGAAAAAAAAATTCATACAGTTTAAACAACTGATTTGTCTCTTCCTTGGTCCACACCAGTAAGTTTTATGAATTAATATAGAAACAAAAAATAATTGGTACAAAAACATTAATATAATGTATAAAATTGTACTGTACAAAAAGAACTAAATACATTAAATTTTATTGTATTTTTGCTCATATATAATGTATTTATCACACAAAAGAATAATCAAACAAATGATTAATATCTTTTTAGTTATTATAATTATCCATATCAATAACTAATAGCCGTTTATAAATGGTAAACAAAATTTCTAATTTGTAAGGTAATTTTTTAAAATTCATAAATATATACTGAAATATTTCTATATTATTAAATAATATTTAAGTAAATATTGTACGGTAATTTTTTACAATTCATAATAATTTTTTTTTTTTTAAATGATTATTGAATTCCGAATTTATTGAAATATAAAGATGTTATCAAAGGTAAATATTACTAAATACTCAAATAAAAGTATATATGTGTAATGATTTACAATTAATGATATCACGATAATATAAAAATATGGTTAGTGTATTAACTAATAATTATTTTAAAATTAAGCAAAATATTTTAATTATGCTAATATGTGTGTTTATTATAATTAATTTTCTCTTATATATTAAACTCAAATGCTCAAATGATCTATATATTTTTACTTACTATAATTATTAATAGTAATTACTAATAACCATTTATAAATGTAGATGAATTTTCAGATTAATAGCCGTGAATTATCGTGTCTTTGACAACTTCATAATACAATTGTAGATGAATTTTTAGCTAACTCACATGACCAAGGTACAACCAATTGCAATTTCATCATCTGGTAAACTAAAAAGGAAAAAATCCTATTTTAAAAATTAACCAAAATATCGTTAAAACGTTTTTAAAGTAGATTCTTAGGAGATCGTAATAATAACACATCAGGGATTGTGTCATTATTAAACTACAATTGTGTACATTCAAAAGCATTAGAGACTGTTATGGCATCTGCAATTTTCGGAAATGAGATTTGTTGATTAGCATTAATAAATCGTAAAGTTTTTGTTTATGAATAAGTATATATTTTGAAATTTAAATTTACCTCTGAACACTTTAATCTTACAAAATTGCATAACAACAATTCTTTTATTGGTAATCCCTGATGTAATATTCTCCTGCAAAGTCTCAACGTATTTCCCCCAAAGCACACATGGAATTTAAGCATCACTGTATATAATTTAATTAAAAATAAAAAATGATTGAAAATATGATTTAGAAAACATACTTAGCATTACGAATATCAAAATGCATCCGCTTCGTATTTTTGCAATTATTCTCAGTGATAATCATAGGTTCCCAATGAATTAGTTGCCCAATAACATCTGTTAAAATAAATTTTTCAGTAGGTAATGGATTTCTAATTATTTTTTTGGAATCGATTTACTTTCAATCTTTTCACAAAGATATACTTAATTTTCTAAAATTAAATAAAATAAATTAATTATCGAATATAAATTGCGGCTATATATATTATTTAAAATGAACTGTTTTGGTAACCTAAAATAAACTCATAAATAACTCACCAATTGAAAAATTAGCATCAAGATTACCGGCAAGTAATTCATTATTATCCGCAAACTGCAGACCAAATAAGTCATTTAGGAAATGATCAGTTTTCCTTACAAAAGTAGTGTATACGAATAAAATCTTGAACTTATGTAAGTTGGTTTTGTAAGAACCAGTTGCTGGACACACTTGGAAATTACTAATTAACTTTGTATCTCCTTCTTTCAATAAAGAACCAAATTTTCCAATCACATTTTTTTTAACTGTATCATGTATTTTGGAACCATAAAAATAAATAATTTTAATACATGAAAAAATGAATTAATTATTGAATTAATTACAATTAGTAGATAATAACTTACTAGATCATCAACCAAAACCACTTCAATTGTCTGGCCATACTCTTTGGTAAATATTTTCCATAGTCGAATAATTTAACTTTAATCTTCCATTGAGACCCAGCTGGTATTAGCATAGCAATTGAATTTAAGACCATTTCTTCGCCGAATCAATGTAGAGGTAAAACGTTTTTTTTTTTTTGGTGTTTGAAATAATGTATTGTTTTTTTGGTGATGGGTGTTTCTTATATAGAGTGTGAGAGTTAAATGTAGTTACCCCACAAAACAATTACATGAGGAAAGAAAGTATGAAATGGTTTCATTTTATCAAAATAAAATAATATTTATTTATTTATGACAAATGGTCTATTCCATTGTATATCTACAATAAATGCTTCTAAATTTACATTCGTTCATACATTCAATTATAAATACGAATTTGTTTAAAATGTAAATTTTATGACAAATTGTTAATTGTCTTCATAGAATCGTATATATCATTTACCATAACTATGATTTCGCAAATGATTTGCCATAAATCATTTATTTTATATTTTTTATTAAGAAACTATTTAAACAAAAGAATAAGTAAATGGGCTAAGTATCAATTCTGATTTTATTTTCACGATCATGCTAGCCTGTCCCAAATCATAGCAAATTAAGCCGACATTTTTTTAGTTTAATAGTTATGGAAACAACTAATTCTGGGAAATATAATATTAATAAACTTTTCTTATCATTCATAAATTTTATGTATACATATATAAAAAATGAGTTATGGCAAATCATTTGCGAAATCATATATATGGCAAATGATTTATACGAGTCTATATCTACACTTAATGATCTCTAAATTTATATTTGCCCCTACATTTGTTTCTAAATATGAAATGGTTTTGTTTTAAAATATAGAATTAGATGTATGGCAAATTCTAATTTGCGAAAGCATATTTTATGGAAATTGATTATGGCAAATGATTTATACGATTCTATATCTATAATTATTGATTTCTAAATTTACATTCATTCATACATTCATATCTAAATACGAAATGGTTTTGTTTTTTAATAGTAAAAATAATATCTATTTGATTTCGAAATGATTTGTGATTTTTAAATAATATCTATTTGATTTCGCAGATGATTTCGGTTCATTTTTTGTATTTAAAAATACATTTTTCGGCAATATATATTTATTTTTTTGGGATCAACATGTAAATCAAATTTAAGGCAAATAATTTATGACGAAATCATACCTATTTAAAGCATTCGATTGTTTTCGAGTAGAATAACAAATTTAATGAATTCGTTTACATATTGCCATCAATTATAGATTAATCGTTATTAATGCTTAATCATATCTATTTGTAAAAAAGTTTCCGTAAATTATATTTAATCATCATAAATATATCACAAAAAGTTACTTTGGCAATTAATATACCAATTGCCATATATAGATATATATATATATATATATATATATTAATTAGTTTAGCAATTAATAAGAGAATTAAATGATTATTGATTTTTTTTTTCAAAAATGGTACTATTTAATTTTCCAAAATACCCTCACAAAAATCGATTAAAACAATGCCACTAAGTGTAATATTTTCAAGTTTATATGGGCAATTCTCAAAAATGGTTTCATTTTATTATATAGAAGATAGTCTAGACATATGTATTATTTTCTTTTCACTTTGTTATAGCTTAGAACATGTTTCACACTTTGAATTTCCCAAAACCATTACTAAAGCATTTATTCTCTTTTTAGACTTTTCTCCCCTTAAATTTTTGAACTCTTTCTCTAATTCCATTCCCTTCCAATAATTTTTTTCTTTCCACTGCATGAATCACAAGTATCCTAATACCCGAAATTAATCCCACCTAAACTTAGCTGATCTAAAATATGTGAACCAGAATCTATATGAGATCTTATCTCTGTCGGCGTTCACCTAACACCTTATACCAAGCTGAATTTAAAAATATACCTCACAATCACACAACAAATAATGTATGGTTTGAAATAAGGTAAGGTTTTGTGTGGGATTCTACTTGGATTAACAAGATAGATGCATATGGTAAAACAAAACCCAAGTATTTTGTGCAATCCACAAGCGCAGACTTGATAATTAAGAGTTAAGCTAAGGTTATCACTTAGCAAGAAATAGCATTAGATAAAAGCATGGTTCAATCAAGTCATTAAGATCAAACTAAACGTTCAATCAAGTTATTAAGATCAAACTAAACATTCATAGCATGGTGCAGTCTTAACTTTCAAAACATACTAGGTATGCAGCAAAGAACTAACAACTATGGCATTAAATCTAGCACAAAAGTCAGCAAGTCTGAATGGTTATATCCTCATAATTCCCAATGCAGATTCTATACTCAAGCGTACATGAATGTAACTAGATAACACTCTTTCTATAAATTTTTGAAAAAATTTGAATTTTTATTAGTTTTTTATGCCTTAAATGATATGTTATTCATGCAGACTCATGTACAAAAATTTGAAACTAAGAACACATAAAATTAGACACATCTAGAACTCTTCCCCAAACTTAAATTATGCAGTCCCTTGTGTAACAAAAGCTAAAGGGGAATTCTAGATAAATATGAACAATGGTTAATGATGCAAGAAGGGATGGAGTTGGTACTTTATGGGGAACCAAGTAGAAAAATGGACACATCAACACTCTCTTTGGCTTCATGGCTTTCTCAACTCAACGTGCCACTCGATGTGTGAGGTTCAGAGGGGTTATCTGAGTTCAGTAGAGCTTAACTCAATGGCCTGACTCGAGTAGGTAGTTGAGTTAGACGTGTCTTGGTAGGAAATGAGCTCGGCCTACTCAGCTCAATGTGCCAACTCGATGTGTCAGCTCGATGTGCCAAGTTGAGTTGTGCATTCATCAGTGCGAATCCTTTGTTTCCAGCTCAATTTATGCTCACACTCCCTTCTTGCGACTTTTCGACCTTAAAAACAAGAAAACAATATACTTAAAGCAATATATACAAGGATACCATGGGACTTCCTCCCAAGTGAGCTTGTTTTAAGTCACTAAGCTTGACTTCTCATACCCATTAGACTTGGGGTGGTTCAGAGAGAGTAGTTAAGATCCCCTCTGAAGTGGTTCCAGCAGCCATGTAGAGCTTAACCTTTTGCCCATTCACTGGAAGATCCTTTCCTTCCTTGCTAACCAAAGTGATGGCTCCACAAGGAATAACCTCTGTGATGCTGAAAGGTCCTAATTATTCTGATTTGGGCTTTGTTGGGAAGAGAAATTGCTTGACCTTTGCAAATGGCTTGGGATGCTTGCTGCTCTTCACCCTATATTCTATTGCTCCATCAAAAATCCCATTGGATTGCAAGATTATATGAGGTCCAAGATCCAATTTTGGTAGCTTGTATAACTCATTAGGAGGTGGTTGTGCAGTCTCATTGCAAGCAAACATAGATTCAAGGCTTTTCTCATCTACAACATCTTAATACATTGAGGTTTGTCTGTAGGTAATCACTAGTTTTACCACTCTTGACCAATACAACCTGAGGGAGCTTAAAAGTTTTAATGTCCAGTTGATCCATTCCCTCAATTGAGGAGCTTTTTCCTTCAATAATTATCCTCTTCTTTGCCTCATTGATATCAAACTTCATTTTTGAGGTCTTTCCCAAGGCTGAGCTCGATTGTTCCAAGCCTCACATCAATTACTGCACCAGATGAGGCTAAAAATGGTCTACAAAAGAGTAGTGGATCATGTGGTTCTTCATCCGTATCAAACACAACCAGGTCTGTGGGCACCTTTGACAACCTTAATAGGTAGATCCTCCAGCAGACCATATGACAATCGAATGGACCTATCATCTAGAATCAAAGAGAGTTTGCACGACTTATAGTTATTGAACCCTAGCATCTTAGCAACAGAGAGTGGCATTAGGCTGATTGAAGCTCCCAGATCACATACATTTGTTGAAAATTAAATGACCCAATGTGCATGGTAGAATGAATGTCACATGGTCCTCTAGCTTTTCTTGCATAATTATTCTTTTTGTGATGGCACTGCACTCATGAGTCTGTACTGCCATACTCTCTCTTCTTTGGTTTACTCTTTAATTGCATCATTTAGGAACTTTTTATGAGGAGGTATGAGTGTAAACACATCCAATATGAGAATCTTCAACTCGATCTCCTTCATTTGTTTGTTAAAAAGACCTTTATATTTCTCAGCTAAATCCTTCTTGAAGCGTCCAAGAAAAGGCAGTGGAGGCTTGTATGGTGGGGGAATGAAATGTGGCTCTTTTTCTTTTGAAACAATGGTGTTAGAGGAGAATTAACTCAACCTTGGACATCGAGTTGGACATCAAGGGGAACATCAGAGGTATTGTTTTTAAGTTGTTCTGTGTTTTGGTAATCCTCCTCATATTAAGCTTCATAGTCCCCAATGAGTTTGGCATTTCCTGCTGGCGTAGATAGCTTGTTTCCAGTCCTTAAAGTGATAGACTATGCCGTGTATTCTTTGGGATTCTTAATGGATTTTCCTAGTAGTTGCCTAATAGTATTCACAAAAGAAGACAATTGCTGACTTTCTAGATACTTCAGTCTAGCGTTCAAAGTCTCAAACTTGCAATTGAAGACATTATGATATGCATCTATCTTATTTTGGACCTCAGCAAACTTCTTTGTCAACTCAGTAGCAGTAGTGGTCTAACTCTTGAGAATATATTGTAGCAAATCCATCACCTCTAAAGCTTGTTGAGGTTGCGGCTGAGATTGTGCTTTATACCCTGGTGGGATGGTTGAAGCCGGTTGGAAGATGTTCTGATATGTCTTTTTTCAGAAAGTAAGATTTAAGTTGAGCTTGTTGTGGCTGGGGTGAGTAAACTTGATTCTATGGATTGGTAACATTGTTGCTTCTATAAGACATATTCAGGTGGGGTGTGTAATTGTTAAACACTTTGTAGCCGCCTTGATTCTACACAAAATAACCTATTTAACCTGATCACCCTCCCCTTTCTAAACTTGTCCATCCTCACACACAAAGTGGATTTGTTTCTACTGTACAAGAGTAGCTTGTTCATTTTTCAATGTAAAGCTTTGAGCTCTTTTCTGCTCGCTGAATCGGAGTCAGTTGTACCTCTCATATTCTTGTCATAATCCTCACTATATTAGTCATCTTCTTGAGTAAGATTCTCCACTAATTCCCAGCCATCAATAATGTCTTTGTTATGGAAGTTACCATTGCTAGCTATGTCTAATAGCATGCAGATCTTAGGGAGAACACCTCTGTAGAGAGTGCAAAGTAGAGATTCGGTGCTAAAACAATGATGATGACACTGAGATTTGAACCACTCCCAAGCTTCAGAGAATGATTCCGACTTCTTTTGCATAAAGTTGGAAATCTCATTACGGAGCTTTGCAGTCCTAAAATTTGAGAAGAACTTAGCAATGAAAGTTTTCCTGCACTCATCCCATGAGGTGATAGAACCTTGATGTAAATGTTTTTCCCAGACATTAGCTTTCTCACCAAGAGATAATGGGAACAACCTTAGCTTAAATGCATCCTCATTAACTCCATTGATCTTAGTTAGGGTGCAGAGCCTTCAAATTCATCAAGATAATCAAGAGGATTTTCCACAGGTAGTCCATGAAATTTATTGTTCTGGACCATAGAGATGAGACTAATCTTGATCTCAAAGTTGTTGTTCTGAATAACAGGAGGAACAATTTCATGTCGTTGGGTGTGAGTGCTAGGTGCATCTCCTGCTCTAATTCCCACTAATGAGGTCCTTGAACAGGGGTATGTCTGTGTTTGAGCCTTGTAGGGGATCCATTCCCACTGAATTTTCTCATTCATTGTGGAGGTGGCTTCTCTACTCTCTCAATTCTAGTGGAAGGTGGTCAATGTTATTGAGAAAACGGAGATGATTATGGCTACATTTGGAACGTGTTTGCATACAACAAGAGAACTCAACTGGAGCGGGTGGGTCGAGCTGAGTAACAAAGAATGCAAAATCACCTGGTGGGAGTGCTAGGTGCATCTCCTGCTCTAATTCCCAATGGTCCTTGAACATGTGGTATTTCTGTGTTTGAGCCTTGTGGGGGATCCATTCCCACTGAATATTCTCGTTCACTATGGAGGCAGCTTCTCTACTCTCTGAACTCACGTGGAAGGTGGTCAATGTTATCAAGAAAACAAAGATGATTATGCTTGCCTTTGGAATGTGTTTGTATACAACAAGAGAACTCAACTGGAGCGGGTGGGTCGAGTTGAGTAACAAATTAGGAAAAATCCTAAATTAGCTAACAAGCACCCAGTTGGCAACGACACTGGTTTGATAACATGATTTTACTAAGTTTCAAACACCTATTACACAAACTTGTTCATTGTAGTATAATAGGTTATCGAACCAAATGGGTGAGAAACTAATCAATCGGAATGTGATCACACTATACTAATCAAAGCCAAATTGATTCGATGGATTTCAAGCAATCTAAACGAGAAACTTAAACACATAATAACTGAAAGAAACAACAAATTAGCAGAAGAAAAAAATATTTATAAATTAGAAAGAAAACAGAGCATATTGCAGTAAAAACAGAAAATTAAGCAAAGATAGAGTACTAAGCAAGCGAATAAGAAAGAAGGTTCCTGAGGAGTGGGAATAATGGATCAGTGGTTCACTTAGGTCTGTAAGGTTACTTAACAAAACTCACATAGAGATGATATCTAGGCATCAAGTTCATAAGCTCTTGAATCCACTTTCATGGCAAACAATCTCAGATAAGCTATCAACAGACCCTATCATCATAGGCATTTAACAACCAATCTGGCATGAAGAAACAACTTAATCTAGCCAACAAACTTCCGAAAAATTCAATCTCTTGATTTAGGAATGTGTATCTCTGAAATGGTTTGGTCAGACATTTTAGCAAACACCTTTTGGGTGATAAAACGTCTAAACTCCTATTTCAAATGATTAGAATGAAATAAGCATTAATAACACTAAATCAGAAGAGATCTAGCTAATCTAACCTTAAGCAACCTAAAAAGCCTAAGATCCACACTATTCTAACTCATTTCCTCAAGAATTCTAGATAATCTACTTAGAAATCATTAAGGAAACAAACAGAGCAGAAATCAAAATAAATATCATGATAAAAAACTAAGAAGAAAATGATAAACAAGATTAAAAGAGAACATGAATTGCATTAAAAATTCATAAGAAGTAAGATTTTGCTCTAGAATTACAAAAGAGAGAAAACTGCTCAAAAGTTCTTTCACAAAAGAAGCAAAAAGGAGAATGATCGTTTTAGTGACATAAGGGGAATATTTATACTCGCACTTCACTAAACCTAAAAAGTCCAAAATAAAAAGTCAACAAAAAAATCTTCGAAATTGTTTAACTTGACCACGTGGATAGAGCTGAGTGGTCGACCTGAGTAATTTTATGGTCTTTTAATCAACTAGAGCTGAAGGGTCCAGCTAGATAAATTTTATGATATGGCCACCAACTCGACTGTTGTGGTCGAGTTGGCATGTCGAGCTGACAAACGCGACATCAACTCGATCCTTCTACTGGAGTTAAATCAATTTGGCATGTCCGTTATAGTTAAATCCACTTGATATGTCCGCTAGAGTTGAATCAATTTGATATGTCCACTAGAGTTGACTCAACTAGATCTATCTACTATAGTTGGATCAATTTGATTTGTCCGCTAGAGTTGACCATCGAGTTATATCCAAATTGCACATTCGTTGCTCCTGCCCAACTCCCAAGTGTGTCTTCTTGTCAAGTCTATTGGATCCTTTTACCTCTATGATGAGAGAGCATTTGTATACTCAAAGCACAATCAATTAAATTTATATTCAACAAATGCTCACACAATCATGCCATCGTTAAGCACTTGAGGATCAAACCCAAAGGAGTAAGAGGTTACATAATAGGGATGCAAGATTCTTGGCTAATCTAGAGTGATGATGATGAGAAAAAAGCAAGTAAACGAAAACTAAAGCAAGAAACAAACAAAACAAGGGCAAGAAAATGCAAACTAAACTTAGCCAAACCAACAAGCAAAGTAATAAGATTAAATAGATCAAAACAAACTAAATCAAGCAAAGAGATTAACTACATGATAAAGACGAATGATCTAGGCTATGGCAATTGATCTAGGGGCAGGGCAATTGATGAATGATGCAACAAGGAGACAATGAATGCACCGCCTAGGGCATGGAACACAACAATGATAGCAAGACCAGCCCACTCTCATGGCACTAATCACTATTCAAGAGAAATGACCCAACAAAACTCTAATTTGTTAGATCAAGACTCCCAAATGCTTTACAATCAAGTCCACTATGACCAATCAATCCCATAATATCATCTCTCAATGGCTATGGAGAAAGATCCCTAAAATAGGTCATTCGGAAATTTCATCGAACACCTTTCGGGCGATGATTTTCCTAGCATCTAAACTCATATGATCAAGATGAATCTAGCATTAAGAACACCTAGATTGGAGGCTCTAATGATCCTAAGCATCAATCAATCATTACCCAACCCTAGATCTAGCCAACACCTAAACCATTCTAAGCAACTACTCACTCATGATGGTTATGCAAACAAACAACTTAAACAAGCAAAACATAATGAAAATAGATAGAGAATGAACAAGAGACTCTAAATCACTTAAGAAATGACCACGAAAATGGTCACCCAAAGGGATCCCAAGTTTGTTCTCTACAATCTTCAAAGTGTTCTTGACAAAACTTAAAGAGAAAGCAAAGCTAGATCTTATAACTATATGAAATTTTAGGCATAATGTGTTTTTGGTCCCTTTACCATGTATTTATACACATAGGATTAGGGTTTCAGATCACTTAAAATAAACCACTAAACCGGGATAAACTGGCTAAAATTGCATAAAACCAAAAATAAAAAGAGTTTTGGTTCATGTGGCCGCGACCCGGACGGGTCATGACCTGGGTCGAGAGTAGTTGCGGCCACGGCCGGAACGGATCGTGGCCTAGGTCGCGTGTGTCATGCAGACGATGGATGCGGGCTAGCTGGGTCGCGAAACGGGTCACGGGTGGTTGGCTGAAGTCCAGATCACAGGTCTCGACTCTCGCGGGTTGAGATGATAGGTTGCGGGATAGGTCGGGCGTAATCCGCGACCTCGTCTGGTCGCATGTCCAGTTGCGGATACGAATGACCCACAGACGGCCTTACAGATGCTACATCCTTCATCCGGGTGACGATACGGATGTACGCACGTACGTTTGTAAACGAAAAATTTAAAAATGCAAAATGAAAAACTAATATTTACAAAGTTTGGCGAATGGTACCTTTTCTGTAGAAGTCCCACATGTCGTATCGACATTGGGAACATTGGAGAGTTCATCCCAATCCATTTTTCTTTGAAGTGGGACCTCATCTTGACCTAGACCTGTTCCTTTTTGCTCCTCAACTCTTTCGCCAACTTCATCCGCTCTTGGTGTAGGTGTGTCATCATCATCCGAGACATATCCTTGAAGAGTCTTCATTTTCTTTTTTATCCATCCAAGTCTCTTAATGATTTTCATTTGGTTCTTAATGATGGTCATGAGTGATTTGTCCTTTTCCGTCCTTGGTGTGAAAGCAACCGATGGGATTTCCCAACCAAGCAAATCCGAGGCATCGTTTTGGGTGGTTGACGAAGAAGCTTCCATGGAGTTTTTCTCTCTCTCCATACTCAAACTTAATGTTCTCTAATTTATCCAAGGAAGTCTTCTCTTGATATGGCAAATGGATTGTCTTGAATTTCCCATTCTTGTTCATGTATGAATAATACCTCAACCCATCTTCATGTCTAGGATCTTATTTCTCACAAAATAACCCTCATCCATTGGATCAGTAGCCTTATCCGCCGGAAACCTTTTGTAAAGCACACCCAAGTACTCCCAAAGCGGTGTTATCAATCCTCTCATCCTACACACGTGTTCCTTCCTCTCATTGTATCAAACCCTTAGCAATGAGTGTGCAAAGACGCATCCAAGGTTCACATCGGATTGTGGAGGTTCTTCAATACAAGGGGTGCCATCTTCTTCTTTTAAGAACGGATATAAGCCGGTGTACAACATTGATATTTCGGTAGAGTTTATCGTACCGGTCTCACTCCTAGCACACATTGTGTTTGCCAAAAACTTGGCTACCACACGGATTGCCGGATTCCTAATCCAACGGTTCTTAGGAGATCCATTGTGTTTCCCACTTGCTATCATGCCCCAAAACTCACTTGCCTCATCAAACCTATAATACCCTTGCTCTTCTTCATAAGGGAACCCATAAACCTCACAAAACTCCTTTATCGTTATGCTATACCTTGTGCCATGCATCTTGAAATNTATCGTTATGCAATACCTTGTGCCATGCATCTTGAAATACAAAGGTACTTCATCCGGAATCGGGTTCTTCTCATCCTTGAAAGCCAATCTCACCATAGCAAAGAACTCTCTAGCCGGATCCGGGTATAACTCATGCTTCAAAGTGGCAAATTTTTCCAAGCCTATATTCTTGAGTATAGCAAACACCTCATCCTTGATTCCCATAGCTTCAAGTGTCCTTGTCCGAAGGTAAGGAGTTGGCTTGTAGATTATTGCAAGTTGCCTTTCATATGTATCTTGTTCAAGCTTAGAGAATGGAACCGGTCCTCGTGGAGGCAAATCATAGGTCATTTATTTCCCTTGTTCAACCCATTTCTTCTTTGACTTTGGTTCTTCTCTTGGACGTTTACCACTCTTCTTGGATGCTTCATCAACCATTTTTCCTTTGCCTTTTGATGTGGTTGCCTCCTTGCTATCTTGATTCTTTGTTGGTGCCATTTCCTACAAAAAAATATCCACAACACTAATTAATCCAAGAAAATGGAAAAAGTGCTTAATTAATGTCAAATTCAATTAAGAGCAATCAATTATGGCCACTGGCAATTAATTAAACAATGATCAATAACAATTTAAGCTCAAGATTAATCAAGAAAGCAAGTTTGGCAAGAAAATTCACTTAATCGAAAAAGTCAACACAAGTCAAAATAGTCAAAATTTGATCAACACAATTCAATCAAGAATTTTCAAAATTGAGCAAGAACTATGATGAATTTCCCTATGTAGTACAATCAATCCTTGCTAATTAGACTAAAAGGAAACTATCAAGACCAAAATCAAGCATTTTCCCCAAAATTTTGTTTTTGCTCAAGAACCCTAAATCTTCATTCCACTAATTTGACCAAATCCTTATGAATTCAAGCCTAAATCAAGTTACCCAAGCTATTTCTAAACATTTCCAACCTAATCCAAACCTTATTCCACTCATTTAACCAAGATTTCAAAAATTTGAAAAATTGGAGCAACAATGGAGAAATGAGGTGAATCTACTTACCTTGAGTTGGAGTGCAATGTGAAATGATATAACTTGAAAGGAATAATAAAAGATTTGAGAAAAATTACTTGCAAGTTCTTGGAAAAACAATGTAAAGAATTGAAAATGCTTTGAATTTGTGGAGAGAAAATATGTTTGTTTGCTTGAAAATGGAAAAGCCTTTGAGGAAGAAGACACCAAAAACGTCTTTTAAATTCAAAAATAATTAAAAATCATTTTTTTATATAGGGGATCTCGACCCGACCCGCGACCGGGTCGGGTCACGAACTGAACTTCCGTTGTCCGCTTGAACCTCTCGATCGTCCCGCGAGTGGATCCGGTCGAGACCTGAGTTGCGTCCTTCTGCCTCAAAGTTCTCGACCGGACTCGCGACCGGGTGAGGTCGAGAGCTGATTCTCCTTGTCCACCAAAAGCTCTCGACCGGTCCCGCGACCGGGTCGAGGTCGAGAGCTGCGTTCTGATGTCCGCCCAAAGTTCTTGACCCGACCCGCGACCGAGCGAGGTCGAGAGCTGTTCCTTTGTTCCCTTCTCCATTTTATTCTTCTTCTTCTTTTCCTCTACACCCTTGCTTGTTTCCTACACCAAGAATTAAAAATAAAAGTTTTCCAAGCCCACAAGAGTCAACTTGATTATGAACTAAAGCTAAAAGTTCCTAGAATTTAAGAGTGATATGTACAAAAGGATACACTTGAGATTTCCTCTCAAGTGCGCTTATTTAACGTCTCAAGCTCGACGTTGTTCTCTGCTTTTTATGCGGTTAAAGGAACGGAAAGTGGATTCTTCTCCACTAACGCATCCTTGAGGCTCTCAAAAACCCCTTTATCAACCAAACTTGTTGAATCCATCTCATCGAAATCATCATCCGAAACTTCATCAAATCTTGAACTTTACTCTCAACATCTCCTTGATCTATCATTCCACAAAACCAAACATCTCTTGGCCTAAGAGGGTAAGCTACCAAGTGATTGACCTTTTCAAGTATAACCACTTTGTTCACGAAATCAATACATGCTCCGACGGTGTTTAAGAACGGTCTTCCCAAGATGAACTGAATTTTGCATTCCTTATCCATTTTCATGACTGTGAAGTCGGTCAGAACCGTGCAATTCCCTATCTTCAACGGGAAATTTACTAATCTTCCAGCTGGGTACTTAGTAGATGAGTCACCAAAGGAGATCGGAGTATTGTACTCAACAATTTTCGCTCCTAGCTTCTTTGCTATATCCAATGATAAAACATTTATGCTTGCTCCCGTATCGCATAAGGTATTATCAAATGCCAATTTTCCTAATGTGCAAGGAATTACAAAAGACCCTTCATCTCCTTCCTTCTTTAATACTTTAGGCTCTGGGTGCATAGGAGTGTGCTCTCCTCCTTTAGCTAAGAGTTTTTCAACTTGTTCCCGTTTAGCTAGAAGTGCCTTCATGAAGCAAATTTGGTCCAGAATAGTGTGGAGATTCTCCGCATTTGGAATTGGAACTCCAATCGCAATCATGCTTCCTTTAAAACGTGACAACACACTCTTTTGAGCTCTAGTCAAATGTCGCCCCGGAAATGGAAGTGGCAGCACATAGAAATGAGGTTTACTCATTCTCCGCTTCTTATCCATGCCGTCTACGCCATCCTCCTTATCAACAGTAGCTTATCATTTAAGACCCATAGCTCCTCACTCAAATCCTCCTCAACCTTAACTTGAACTTTTTTAGCAAAATCGACAACCTTGTCCTCAATATTCTCGAAATCATCAACCCTTTCAACAATACTCAAAGCAAAATCTTCTTCCTCAACCTTCTTCAAACCGTACCTTCTCAAACTCCTTTTCTTTACCCACTATTGTTGTTACCTCCTCCTTTACAACCTTTCTTATCAAACTCTCAACTGTCCCAATCTTCTTGCTACCCCTAAGCTTTCCATCTTCTTCCTCACAAGCTGAAACCCACTCATCATATTCCTTACCTTCTCCAAAGAGAACCCTTTCAATTTCATCTAAGTCCCTTTTGTTGTCATCCTCCATGGAGCATATAGCATTACAATATTCCTTGGGATTTTGCTCGGCCTTTCTCGGAAGCTTGCCTTGTGGCCTTTGGCTAGAGGAAGCAATTTGAGACACTTGATTATCCAAAGTCTTCAAGTGAGAGTAGATGTCGCTAAAGTTGTTCAATGACTCGTTGTAATGCATATCCACCTTGCTCTCTATCTTGTCCAACCTCTCGTTGGTTTCTTGTTGACCCTCAACAATTTGCTTTAACATGACCTTGATATCAACATCTTCGTTTGCCTGTTGTCTTGAGTAGTTATCAACTCTTGGTTGCATAGGGAGTCTTGGGTTTTGAGTGTTTTGTGGTTAAGATCCACTTTGAGGCCTCCATTGATTGTTTTGACTTTGACCTTGATTTCCATAAGGCCTTGGTTGATACGGATGATACGAATTACCCATTGGCTGTCTCGGCGGATACCTTTGATCTTGGGGATTAGCCACATTATTGCTTCTATAGGAGAGGTTGTTATTATAAAATTGGTTGTTGAATGGTCGGTTGTTGTAATGATTGTCTTGATAACTGTTTTGGTTACCCAAATAGCTACATTCCTCTTGAAACCCTTCGCTACCTTCATAGCTCAACTCATGACCAACTTGCTTTCCAAACTCACCAACATAGTTAACCGGCTTTTGAGTTCCAAGGAAGATCTTACTCAACTTGTCAAGCTTATTGTTGAGCTCCTTGTACTTTTGATCACTTGAGTCTGATTCTCTAACTGTTCAATCGTAGTCCCCACCATAATAAGCTTCATTTTAAGCTAAATTTTCAATGAGTTGCTCCCCCTGATCGGCCGTCAAGCTAGCAAAATTACCGTAACTTGTCGTATCTAATGCTCTTCGATAGTCTTCGAGTGCACCACGGTAGAATATTCCTAGCAAGTTCTCCTTAGGGATGCCATGGTGCGGACAACACCTTATGTACTCCTTGAGTCTCTCCCACGCTTTATACAAACTTTCATTACCCCACTGCTTGAAACTCGTGATGTCGTTTCTTAGCTTAGCCGTCTTTTGCTTTGGGTAGAATTTGGTGATTAAATCTTTTTTCACCATGTCCTAAGTAGAAACCATCTCGGAAGGTATGTTCCTCTCTCATTGAGCCGCCTTGTTCCCTAATGAGAATGGGAAGAGAATCATTTTGATGGCATCTTCATGAACACCATTCAATTTTACCGTTCTACAAAGCCTTTCAAAGCGGTCCAAGTGATCTAGAGGATCTTCAAGGGGTAGACCATTGTATTGTTGGTTTTGGGCCATATTGATCAAACTAGACTTGATCTCGAAGTTATTGGCCGTAATGCTTGGAGTAGGAATGTCGTAGCTCAATTCTCTAAGATTTGGCTCATCAAACACTCCAATTAGCCTAGTATTCACTGGAGTTGTCTCAAAACCAGGAGGTTGGTTTTGTGCTCCTACTCCATTGACATTCACACGTGGAGAGTTTTGTTCAACCGTAGGATCCCTCAAATTCTCCATTCCCAAATGAATGAGATGATCCTCTCTTTCCTTTAAACGTCTTTCGTTAGCCAACCTTCTATTGGTTATCTCTAAGGCGAGTATGTTCGAGTTCTCTTGAATAGGTAGTTGTGCTTGTGAACTCCGGGTTAGCATGCACCTACAAGAAAGACACACAAAAGAAGAGACAAATGGAAAGACCAAATGCGAAAATTTAAAACTAACTAAACTCTAGTCTCAACTAGAACCTAAAACCTATTGGCAACGCTACAAACTCCCCGGTAACGGCGCCAAATTGATGAGAGAGAATTTGTATACTCAAAGCACAATCAATTAAATTTATACTCAACAAATGCTCACACAATCATGCCATTGTTAAGCACTTGAGGATCGAACCCAAAGTAGTAAGAGGTTACACAATAGGGATGCAAGATTTTTGGCTAATCTAGAGTGATGATGATGAGAAATGAGCAAGTAAACGAAAACTAAAGCAAGAAACAAACAAAACAAGGGAAAGCAAATGCAAACTAAACTTAGCCAAACCAACAAGCAAAGCAATAAGATTAAATAGATCAAAATAAACTAAATCAAGCAAAGAGATTAACTATATGATAAAGACGAATGATCTAGGCTATGGCAATTGATCTAGAAGCAGGGCAATTGATGAATGAAGCAACAAGGAGACAATGAATGCGCTGCCTAGGGCATGGAACACAACAATGATAGCAAGACTAGCCCACTCTCATGGCACTAATCACTATTCAAGAGAAATGATCCAATTAAACTCTCATTTGTTGGATCAAGACTCCCAAATGCTTTACAATCAAGTCCACTATGACCAATCAATCCCATAACATCATCTCTCAATGGCTATAGAGAAAGATCCCTAAAATAGGTCATTCGAGAATTTCATCAAACACCTCTCGGGTGACATGATGTGAATCTAGCATTAAGAACACCTAGATAGGAGGCTCTAATGATCCTAAGCATTAATCAATTATTACTTTACCCTAGATCTAGCCAAAACCTAAACCATTATAAGCAACTACTCACTCATGATGGTTATGCAAACAAACAACTTAAACAAGCAAAATATAATGAAAATAGATAGAGAATGAACAAGAGACTCTAAATCACTTAAGAAATGACCACGAAAATGGTCACCCAAAGGGATCCCAAGTTTGTTTTCTACAATCTTCAAAGTGTTCTTGACAAAACTTAAAGAGAAAGCAAAGCTAGATCTTAAAAACTATATGAAATTTTAGGCATAATGTGTTTGATCCCTTTACCATGTATTTATACACATAGGATTAGGGTTTCATATCACTTAAAATAAACCACTAAATCGGGACAAATTGGCTAAAATTGCATAAAACCGAAAATAAAAAGAGTTTTGGTTCACGTGGCCGCGACCCAGACGGGTCACGACCTGGGTCGAGAGTAGTTGCCGGCCGCGGCCCGAACGGATCGCGGCCTAGGTCGCGTGTGTCCTGCAGACAATGGACGCGGGCTAGCTGGGTCACGGGTGGTTGGTTGAATTTCGGATCGCAGGTCTCGACCCTCGTGGCTCGAGATGATAGATCGCGGGACAAGTCGGGCGTAATCCGCGTCCTCGTCCGGTCGCGGATACGAATGACCCGCGGATGACCTTGCGAACAGCCTTACGGACGCTGCATCCTTTATCCGGGTGACGATACGGACGTACGCACGTATGTCCATACGTGCGTACGGTCGCGGGACGGGTCGCGGCCGCGGCCATGGCCTTTCCAAAACTCAATCCTTCTTCCTTCCAATGCATTGTCCAAGCCTCCAAGCATCCCCATTCCTCATTTAAGCTCCAATCTCCTTAGTTCATGGTCTCATTCACCTAAAAGACCGAAAAACACCAAAAATATGCAAATGCATGTCCTAATGACTAAAATACACAACTAGACACAAAATGACTCTAAAATGACATGATGTGCAACTAAAAGACTAAAAATAATGCTAATATGAGATGAAAACTAGGGTAAATATGAGATACATCACTCTACTCCAGATTGATCTTCAAATTGCCCAAATGCTCCTGAAAACAATCCCAAATACGAAATGTGCAATGCGAAAGCAAACTATGCAAATGAACCTAAAATGACTATAATATGATGCAAACATTGTATGAGTGGATGCAAAATGAATGGAAAATGACTCCTTAAACTAGCTAAAATGCATACATATCATTTCAAACAATTTGCTATTATGCAATTACATATAAATAGTGTGTTTATTGCACAGTTATAAGCCAGTTAGGTTGTGGGACCTAGTTATATGTTAGGCTAGGCCCATGCTCGTGTCAAACCTGTGGAAAATTATTTCACTTTTGTTCAATAATATACTCGCCGAGTGGAGAGTTTTTCGGCGGCTTGTTCCTATCAAATTGGTGACGCTGAGTGCTCTGGATCATGAAATCGCCGTTGTTAATGGCTTCCTCATTTTCTTCAGCGTTGAAACTACATACTCATGAAGATCTTTCAATGATTTGACCAACCTAACCTACTCCATCGATGTTCTGTCAAAGACTGTACAAGACAACATAGCAGATCGCAATCGTGATGTGGGGTTGGTTAACTTTTGATTTGAGTCTCTAGAGTCTAAATATGAATCTCTGATGAAATCGATTCAACGTCTCGAGCAAATCAATCTTCGCCGAGCTGAAAAAGAACTGATCTCTGAGTCTCCTTCTCTGTATCCATCTCCGCATGTGCGTATTTAACCTTCAAAACATGGCCATACATTTTATGATTTTGATGCTTCGAGAGCTGTTACAACTTTTTCTCCTCGCGATTCTTTACTTTGTCGAGCTGAAATGCCTATCTTTGAAATTGTTCATACTTTTGGTTAAATCTCTAGAGCTGAATGTTTCTTTCGTCTTGGTGGTTATACTGAAGTTGAGAAGTTTGATTTGGTCTCTATCAGTCTTGATGGTCTTGTGTTGAGTTGGTTTAATGCAGATATGACATGTTGTCCTTTTTGGATTGGCGTGATTTCAGTAAGCGATTAATTGCAAGGTTTAGCAGAGAACGTATCTACGATCCGTCTAAGCCATTACTTGCTTTGCGTTAAACTAGTTCTACTACAGATTATGCTCAGACATTTGAAGATTTGTCATCTCAAGTGCCTAGTTTTGATGCAGGTGTTAAAGCTGGTTTGTTCATCAATGGTTTACAACCTGAACTGAGAGAGATTATGAATATGTGTAAGCCTCATAATCTTTATGAAATGATTATTGTAACTCTCCAAATAGAAGTTAGTACTCTTTTTGAGATGGTAAGTACTCACAAGCAGTCTTATAAGACTTCATGAATTAAGTCTCTTGGTTATACATCGATGCCTTTCTGGAAAATATAATCGATATCTACTGATCTGGTTCAACCTCCAAAGTCCAAGGTTAAACTCGTCCACAAAAGTGTTTATCTTCTGAAGAAATTGCTGATAAACGTAAGAAAGGTCTTTGTTACAACAGTGATGTGCGTTGGTCTAAGAATCATGAGTGCCCAAATCAATTTATGCACGTTTTAACTGTGCCTCGTGGCTGTAAGATTGAAGTGATTAACTCGTATTCTTCTTCTGAGGACTCTGATTTACAGTTACAACTCATTGCGGATGCTAATGCTTTGTAGCTTCAACGTGTTAGTGATCTTATGAGTCATTTTTGGTTTGGATGCTCCTAAAACAACAAGGTTCATGGATCCAATAAAAACCGTGATGTGGTGGTGTTACTTGATAGTGGTGCTAGTCACAACTTCTTGTCACCTGCTTTAATTAAGCGTTTAAAGCTGAGTATGTTATTCATTGCCTTGGAACTTGGTTGTGCATATGTTAATCTCGGAATTCAATGGCTGCGTACTTTGGGAACATGTTCTGTGAATTTGGATGAACATTTCCTTTCTTTTCTGTATGATGGTGAGATAGTTACACTGTATGGTGATCCCTCCTTGCAATCTTCCAAGTTGTCTCTTAAATCCTTATAGTCTCACGCTCCAACTATTGAGTTTCCCTTCAGTCCACCTTTAGTGCCTTATTGATATGTTGCTTTGATTAACTTGCCACCTGATGCTATTAAGGAAGTCCTTCCCAAACTTTCCTCAGTTTTTGGTAAACCTCAAGGCTTACTGCCTCTTCGTGGTAGAGAACATGTCATTGTTTTACAGCTTGGTGTTGCAATCAATGTCCATCCTTACCGTTACTACACACACATAAAGAGGCTATGGAGACTTTGGTGAACGATATGTTAGCGACAGGAACTATTAGAGCCAGTAGGATTCCATACTCTAGCCTATTTCTGCTTGTGAAGAAAGAAGACACTACTTTGCGTTTTTGTGTGGATTCCCACAGGCTTAATAGAGCTACTATTTCCAAGAAATTCCCAATCCTAGTCATCGATCAGCTGTTAGATGAATTACATGGTGCTAGCTGTTTTCGAAGCTTGAGGTCGAGATACCACCAGATTCAGATGAAAGAAGAGGATATTGAAAAGTCAGTTGTCTGTACTCATCATGGACATTTTGAGTTCTTGGTCATGCCATTTGGGCTCACCAACGCTCCAGCTACATTCTAAGCTCTGATAAACGAGATTTTCAAGCCTTTTTTGCGAAAATTTGTTCTGGTTTTCTTTGACGACATCCTAATCTACAATAAATCACTGACTGGCCATGTGAAGCATCTTAGTCTAGTTTTGGAGGTCTTTTCTCAGCAGCAGCTGTTTGCTAACCAGAAGAAGTGTTCCTTTGCTCTGCAGTCAATTGATTATTTGATACATGTAATATTTTGTGTCAATGTTGCTACATATCCGTCCAAGATAGTAGTAGTGTGGTCTTGGTCTACACCAAAAACTATGAAGAAATTAAGAGGATTTTTGGGTCTCACGGGTTATTACCATCGGTTTTTTCAGGATTATGGCTCTATAGCTCGTCCATTGATTGAATTATTGAAGAAGGCCCATTTTTTATACTCTCATACTCCACAATCTACGTTTGATGTGCTTTAAAAGCCAAAAATCTCATCTCTAGTTTTGGCTTTACCAGATTCGAAGGAATTGTTCATTGTGGAATTAGATTCTTTGTGGTTTGGTCTTGGTGTAGTTTTGATGCAACATAAACATCCCATTGCTTATTTCATTTACGGTTGGATGGAAAAGGAATAGCTAAAGCCGGTTTATGAATGTGAGCTGATGGCCATTGTTTTTTCCATTCAAAAGTGGTGCCATTATCTGTTTAGGAGACATTTTCTGGTTCAAACAGATCAAAAAAGTCTCGAGTATTTGCTGGAACAGCGGGAAATCACTTTCGACTATCAAAGGTTGTTAACACGTCTTTTAGGCTATGAGTTTGATATTGAATACAAAGCTAGGACATAAAATCAAACGGCAGATAGCTTATCTTGGATTGTTAATCATCAATACCCATCATCTACTGCCTTACTCGTAGCTGTCACGATTCCTTTTGGTTTGCAAGTTCACAAATTGTTTGTTGAGATTGAAGCTGATGCAGAAATCCAACATAAACTGTGGTAGGTTCGTCTTGGAGAACCTCCTTTGCCTCATTATTCTATCGTCGATGGACATTTAATCTATAAGCATCGCCTAGTTATTCTAGCCCATTTATAGCAAGTGATGTTTCTCGTTTTATCATATCTGAGATCATTAAAATATATGGGTTTCCAAAGTCCATCATCACGGATCGTGATAAAATCTTTGTAAGCAGATTTTGGCAAGATTTTTTTCGGCTGCTGGCACTCAACTAAAGTACAACTGGGCTTTTCATCCTCAATCCGATGGTCAGACCGAGATTTTGAACCGCTGTATCAAGACTTATTTTTGCTGTTTTGCTTTTGCTCACCCAAAGACTTGGTCTAAGTTTCTTCCTTGGGCAGAGTTGTGGTATAATACAAGTTTCCATACCTCTCTCAAAATAACTCCTTTCAAAGTTATTTATGGTCGTGATCCTTATACTTTGCTTCAGTTTAAAGAGGATTCTACTACGAATTTTGAATTAGAAACAATGCTTCGTCATCATGATTCCATGTTGCAGGATATTAAGGTGCATTTGCTGCGAGCTCAAGAAATGATGAAGAATAATGCTGATAAGCACCACCGTGACCTCACTTTTTTTGTTGGTGATGTTGTGTTCTTGAAACTCAGACCATTCTGGCAACAATGGGTTTCTCGACGTACTTACCAAAAACTTACAGCTAAGTATTATGGTCCTTTTGAGGTTTTGGATCGTATTGGTGTTGTTGCTTACATGTTATGTTTACCGGCTCAGTCTAAGATTTACAATTTTTTCCATGTGTCTTAACTCAAGCATGTCCTGGGTGCTCATCACATTGGTTACCTTTACTGGTTTCTTTCTCGAATGAGGATGAGTTATTGGTCCAACCTGCAACAATATTACAGACAGATTATGACATCGAGGATCATCGGGTGGCTTTGGTTCAATGGTCTGGTCTTCTGGATGATACAAAGTCGTGAGAGAGAGTGAAGTCTCTGAAACTACAGTTTCCATATTTTCCGCTTGAGGACAAGTTCGTCTTGTACAGGGGGTATTAATAAGCCTCTTATAGCTTATGTGAGGAGAAGTGGGAGCGTTCTAATCGCATTGGTTTAATGATCATTTTGGACACCATTCCAGAAAACTTTAGAGGTGCTGAGGAGATCAAAGATCTCAAACAATTCTTTGCTGAGATGGACTTGTGTTTTGCGAGTAGCGATAAAGCAGAAATAAGTACGCTTCTGTATCGCTTTAGTACCATGAGGTACCACAGCAAAGGAAACATAAGGGAGTATATTTTGGAAATGTCCAACATTGTTTCAAAGCTTAAGACTCAAGATTGAGCTTCAGCAAGAAGTGCTCATATTTTTTGTCTTAAACTCTCTCCCTCCTCAATTCAATCAAGTGAAATCCAGTTACAACACACATAAGGAGAAATGGTCTCTTAATGAGCTCATTTCGTATTGTGTGAATGAGGAGGATAGAATGAAACAAGAAAGGTCTGAAAGTGCTCATATGGTTAACACCTCTAAGGGTCAGGGCAAAAGAAGGAAAATTGAGGTCGTCAAGAATGATGCTGCTAAAGGTCCAACTCAAAAGAATTAGAGTAAGGCTGAAGATGTCTGTTCTTTTCTAAGAAAGTTGGACATATGAAGAAGGATTGCCAAAAGTACCACGTATAGCGTGTAAAGAAAGGTATTTCCTTTGTTATGGTCTGTTCTGAAGTGAACTTAATTGAAGTACCTAGAAACACTTGGTGGTTAGATACAGCTGCAACTACTAACATCAGTGTTTCACTGCAAGGTTGCATGAGCTACCGAAAACCAACTGATGCTGAAAGACGTATTCATGTGGTTGATGGGTTTGCGGTGGATGTGGAGGCAATTGCACATTTTAGATTGTTTTTCGTACTGGTTGTTATTTTGATTTGAAAGACACTTTTGTTGCATCGTCGTTTAGACGTATTTTGGTTTCTGGTCCTTATTTAGAAAAATCTGGTTATTCTTGTATATTTGGGAATGGAAAAACTATTTTGTCTTTAAATTCAGTTATAATTGGAACTGGTACACTTATGGATAATCACAATATTTATCTGTTTAACAATGTGGATTTTCATAATGAAAACTTAAGTGTTGAATCAAGGGGTACTAAACG